>JZKD02S1835846.1:72426-83353 GCA_000966675.3 Picea glauca | reverse complement strand
GAAGTTATTTCAATCTTAACCTTAAGTATCTACATGTTGGTATTTTAAATAAAATATCTACTATACCTTTGTAGCCACATTGAGATGAGAGATAATATGGAAACCAACAAGCTCCGTGGCTGCTTCTTGCACATAAATGGTAGATTCATGAAAGCTACCCTCCACAACACATTTAACATGTGTATCACCTAACTCTCTTGAATCTACTTCAACGATTTTACTAACCTATGGCATTGCTAGAAACATGTGATCAGACAAATTTATCCTTCATATAATCAATCAAATATGATACAAATTAATTACTAAAATAATCTGAATCCTACTATACATGATGAATCTTAAATTGCCTTTTTTAAAGAAAAAGATGCAAGGTTTGCATTAATCCCATCAAAAAAAAATAAACTCTTACAACTCTTAGTGCCTTACCTCTGGGAATTGGCGAGTTTTCTTGTAAGAAAGACTGTATCAGAATAAATATCATCAAAACCAAGGCTGTGTAAATCATGTTTATGAATCTCTACTCAATCAAGAATTGTTACATAAATCAAAAAACCTCAAAAAACCTCAGCAGGGTGACATATTGTAAAATGTCGGGACACATTGGCAAAATGTCGGGACACAATGAAAGTGTCGCGACACTTTCAAAGTTTTGGATATGTCGCGAAATTTTCGAGGGAAAGTTTCGGCCAGGGGAAAATGTCGGCGACATATCCGATATTTTGGCGATATATTCAATAGTGGCCAAAACGGCGTGGAAATGCTACCGACTGTACCGTACTGTGTTTCCAGATTTGGAAACGTCGTATGGTATGGCTATCAACATTTCCAGGTGTTTCGGGTACTGGGACATGACCTAGCTAGAGGTTCCCTTGAACTTAGGTTGAAACCCCAATCTACTAAAACCTTGATCTCTGGGTGAGATGTGTAGTTGAGATTAATCCCAGTCTAAGTCGTTAATACATAAATACGTTTTATTAGACTCAACAACTAAATCTAAGACTTTCCTCTTTTTCCTAAAGTGAATTACAAAATAGAATTATTTAACGAAATATCTCAAACCACTTTTGACACGTTGACATTGAACTTCTGCAAAAGTTCCTATACGAGCTATATTTCTCAACACTCTCTCAGTGAGAAAGTAATTCTGCACCAGTCCAAGTTTGTCTATGAATGCTTCAAACTTCACTTTTGCCAAGGGCTTGGTCAGAATATCAACTACCTGTTGATCTATGGGAATATACTGGAGCTTCACTACTCCTTTCTGAATCTTATCTCGAATGAAGTGATATTTGATCTTGTAATGTCCCCACTTTGGGACATCAGGGTATTACAGAGTGTTATGATGACCAGAGTAGCCAGAGGGAGATTATAGCGAGTACAGGAGCTATTGAGGGGTATTTTGGAGTCCGACTTGCATCGCTCATCTTATTTCGTCATTATGATCCATTCCGCACAACTTGGCTTTGGTTCCGTTGCACTACGACGATTTCCATGATTTTGAGTTATTTTGGGCTATAGGTTAATAAATGCACTAAGGAGGTCATATTGGGCATAATACTTGGAGGAACCTCTTAGTGTAATAGCTCATTGGAATCGGGAGGAATCACACTACAGGATAGAATGATGAAAAGTGACTTTCAGTGGCCAGGGAAGCCACAAGGAGAGATAAGGTGCTTTTCAGAGGTAAAAGAGTTAATTAATTAATTAATAATTAATAAAGCAAAAGTCAATTTGGAGGGACAAGGTAAGGAGGAAGGATAAAAGAGAGGCAAGGGCCTTTATTCTCTCATTCATGTGATTAGTTTTGATATCTGGCTTCTAGCTAGTGAGCCCATGCCTTGGGGGTTTTGAGGGTTGTGACTTAACAAACCCTAGAGATCAGCCCGGTGGTGAAAGATCCCACCCAACCTGGTCCAAGCTTGGTCACGGGGGTGAAAGATTCCTCCCTCACCATTCTACATCAGATCTACTCAATTTCAGGAGAGTTCTACACCAACCACAGGTACAGAAAGAGAGAGGGTGCACCATTGAGGGGTTCCAGCAAGGGGGGAACAATTGTGAAGCTAGAACCATTCGTTTTGGATGAGGAGAAGAGATTTCAGGAATTCCAGTTATTGGGTTTTCTATGTAGGTGCCATAGCGCCATTCTTGTCCTCTTCTGGGGGTATTCTGCCGGGGGGTTGAGGTGCCCTGAAAGTGGGACGATTTCCCTAAGAGGAGGGCACATCATTCTTTGGAGGGAGGCTAGATCCAAGAGTCTGACATGGCTTTTGGTGATTTGAGCACTTGGGTTTTCCTTGCAGTGTCCCGATGTATCATTTCAGTGGTTTTGGGGAGTATTTGGAGGCTTCTAGGAGAGAGGCCGAATTATTGGTCTTCATTCATCCAAGAGGGCACAAGCCAGATTAGGGTTTTGTGCATTTGGTGGGTCAAAACTTCATTTTTCATCCTGAGACTTCACCAAGGGTTCGACATTGACCCGATCTACATTTTGGCATCTTCATCGGAGGATTTGGGGGCCTTGAGCAACAAGGCCGAATTCTTGAGAGTATTCAGTGTTCCAGTAGGGCGTAGCTCATCCAGCTTGGGGGTTTGGCATTGTAGAGGGCCGAGATCTCATCCTGTTATTCATGCATGGTAGTCCGGTGGCCTTTGGAGGCTTGTATCTTCTCTCTTGATCTTGATTGAGGGCCATCCTCATTTTTTTATGATCTCTTATGCTATATTGTACCAGACCTGCAGATCTATTGTATCGGTTCTTCTACTATTATGAATAAAGGTCGGATCTGAGGTATTTTGGATTGTCTATTATATTGTTGATCTTGCATATGGTTAAGGTATGTTCCATTGTTGTATCTTCTTGATTCTTGCTGCAATCACATATAATAATCATCAGTATAAACCCTAGCGCAACCTAAAAGACCATAATAAGAAAAGTGTTTGACGAAATGCCACAACCAGAAAACAGTTAAAATTCATGCAAAACGCAATGTTCCTGGCATCTTGGCTTGGGAACATTACAGATCTCTATGTGCTTGAACTTATCATGAAACAATGGATTCTTAGAGAGTTTGATACAACTTTGATTATCACAATAAATCACCATGGGATCCAACTCTTGATCAAATAATCCTGCCCGCAACTTGTGAAGCCAATTGGCCTCATAATTAGTACCAAGTAGTATTGGTTGTCATATATTCTACCTCTACTGATGTAATGTTCCTGACTTGGGTAGTCTAGGAAACACTGCTAATGTGTGTGTAGGATTAATTGTTTACAACATATAAATGATCATACAAATAACAAATGCGATAAAGGACTGCAAAGTTGATATTATGATATCTCTGTGGAGTACAAATGCCGAATGCGGCTGAATAAAATGAATCACTCGACTAGATCAAAAGACAAAAGGATCTTAGCCGGAATACAATAAGCAAACTAAATGATAATACCCGATAGTAAATGAGCACTGCAGGGTCAAAGGATGAGTTGGAACTATGGCAACTCGCACAGTAATTGCTGACGGTTTGGAAAGTTCGCCCTGGTGGCTATACCTCTCGAAAAGGCTTGGAAACTATCCCAAATGGTGTGCCCTGCTCTAATTCTCAGTCCTGGTGACTGACCAACCCCTTTGCTGGTGTGTCTGGACCCTGGATGGATCCCCCTGGGGGAATTTGCCCCTCCCTCTTTGGAAAACTGCGCCCTAGTGATTCCACCGTCAGAATCGACTGAGAAGTATCTCAAAATGATCGCCCTGACCTACTAGGAAATGGGTCGGAAGGGTTTCCCTGAATTTGATCTGATGCTCGCTCGGGAACCTCGAATGTGTCCGCCAAAAGTGCCGCACTTCCAAGTTTGGAAAATGCACCCGAGATGATTCCTCTGTCAGAATCTGACGAGGAGCTAGGTAAAAGATGCGTCTTGCCTTCCTCTCAATTGGGTTGGAGGGGAATCTCTGAACTCTCCCTGGATGGGACAAGTTGATCCACTGAACCTCCTCAGAAGCTGTGCCCTCACCCTGGATAAGTGCGACCTTGCTGTTGGACCCTGTGTAACCGCTGTTGAAGAATGATGGAAGACCCGTGTGATCTTCCCGGTGACTAGGGTGTGTCTCTCAACACCGAAATCAACCAACTGGTGTCTTCCTCCTGGAATCCACTTAACTATCTCTCCTGAGATGTGCCTCTCTCCTCAATGACAAATCATAATCTGTACAATAATGAATTAGGTCGCTGACCCTTCTCTTATAGCTTTCCTAAACCCTAATTCACTATTGACTTCTAATTTTAGCTCGTCTGTTCTATGTTTAGCTCACAATCTTAAAAGCGCTTTTAACCACTTTTAGCTCAATGTCACTTTTCGAACATAACACCTTTGACTGGAGTGACCTCTAGTAACCCTGTTTACCCCTTTTCTGGCCTTGGCTATAGTCTAACAGGGCGGTTTAGACTATTAAGCCTCCTCTCTGGAGCTCCTATTTGGAAAGGGACATTACAGTCCCCCCTTCCCGAAATTGCTTGTCCTCAAGCAATACCAATCCAGGGTGTTGCAACACGTGCTTGCTCTCCCAAGTAGCGTCCTCTACTGGAAACCCTCTCCATCTGATCAAACACTCTCTGATGACCTTGCTCCTCAGTTTCCGCTCTCGAAACTCCAAAACCTCCTCCAGAACCAACTCCAACTATCCCTCCTCATCCAAAGGGGGAAGCTCCTCTGATGTGCTAATGAATTGTCCCACTGCCTTTTTGAGGCAAGATACATGGAACACGTTATGAATCTTGCTCCCCCCTGGAAGCTCTAGCTCATAAGCAACCTTGCCTACTTGGCGCATGATCCTGTAAGGCCCATAAAATCTGGGCTTGAGCTTCTCGGCCCCACTCTTCTTCAGAGATGACTGTTTGTAAGGTTGGAGTCTCAAGAAAACTAAATCCCCAACCTCAAAGTTGCGCTCTATCCTGTGCTTGCCTGCACTCATCTTTTGTCGGTTTTGTGCTGTCTACAGGTTCTCTTTCAACAACTTGAGAATTTCTTGACTCTCTATGATCCAATCCTTGGCCTTGGGAGCTCTGCTCTCCCCGAAAACCAAGTCTACCAAAGTGGGAGCATCATATCTGTACAATGCTCGGAAGGGTGTCATACCAATGGACATGTGGAAAGTGGTGTTGTAGCAATGCTCTCATAAATGAAGCCACTTTACCCATGTTCTCTGCTGTCCACCTACATAGTTCCTCAAATATCCTTCAACCCACTTGTTGACTATCTCGATTTGCCCATCTGTCTGAGGGTGATAGCTGGTGTTGGGTGTCATCTCCGTCCCCACCAACTGAAACAACTCGCTCCAGAATGTCCCCATGAACCGACTGTCCCTGTCATTGACGATGTTCCTCGGCAACCCATGAAGTCTGAAGACCTCCTTGAAGAATAACTTGACTACCTGAACTGCGCTCTACTCTGTTGGTATGGCATAGAAGTGAGCAAACTTGGTCAATCTGTCGAACACTACATAGATACAGTCCTTACCCTGGACCTTGGGTAGGCTTGTGATGAAGTCCATCGATATACTCTCCCATTTCTGCTCTAGAATGGGGAGTGGCTGAAGTAGCTCTACTGGAAGAGCATGCTTTGACTTGTTCTGCTGGCAAGTCACACACCCACTGACGTGTCTCATAACGTCCTGTTTGAGGCCCTTCCATGAGAACCTCTCCCTGATGTGTCTGTAGGTTTTGAAAAACCTCTGATGGCCTGTTAGTGGTGAATCATGAACTACTGCGAGGATCTTCTTCTTGAGCCCCGAATTTGGCACCGAGTAGACTCTGTCCTTGTAGAATATGACATCGTCAATGACCCTATACCTGTCATCTTGTATCTGCCCATCCATAACCTCACAAGCGAACTTGTTCTTGGAATATTCCACTAACAAGTGGGATTTCCAATCTGCTGAAATCTCATCAAACATGCCGCAGGTCTCCTCGATAGTGCATCGACCACAATGTTCTTTTTCCCCTTGACATACTCTATGTTGAAGTTGAATGCTTGTACCTTTGTCACCCATTTCTGCTGGCGCTCACTGAGGTCCTTCTGATCAAGGAAATACTTCAAGTTGTTATGATCTGTCTTGACCACGAATTTGCTGCCCACCAAATATTGCTTGAATTTGGTCAAGGCATGCATGATTGCCAACATTTCCTTGTCATAAATGGAGTACAACCTCTCCGGATAACTGAGCTCCTGCTCTCTAATACAATGGGGTGTCCTCCCTGCATGAAAACTGCCTCGATACCCTCGCCGGATGCGTCACACTCTAGTACAAATGGCAAGGTGAAGTTTGGTAATGCCAACACTGGACAAGTGCCCATGACTTCCTTCATGTTATCAAAGGCTTTATGTGACTCCTCGGTTCGGATGAAAGCCCCATGCTTGATAAGATCCGTTAGTGATGCTCCAAGCTGAGAAAACCCCCAGACTAACCGCTTGTAATAGCTGCACAACCCGAAGAAACTCCTCAACTCTGTCACGTTCCTGAGCGTTGGCTAATCTAGAATGGCCCTGATCTTCTCCTGGCGCGCATGTACCCCCTGTGCACTGATGATGTGGCCCAAGTAAAGCAGTTTTGTCATACCGAACTCACACTTGGACATTTTGACATATAATAACTGCGCCTCCATGATGCTCAATACCTCATCCAGGTGCCTCATGTGCTCTTGCCATGTCTTGCTGTACACCAAGACGTCGTTGAAGAAAACCAAGACTGATTTCCTCAACTGATCTCTGAATATGTGGTTCATACAAGACTAGAATGTGGCGGGTGCATTGGTTAGCCCAAATGGCATAACCATGAACTCGAAATGTCCAAAGTGACATCGTAATGCCGTCTTCTCTATGTCTTTCTCTCGGATGCTGATCTGATGATACCTAGAGCTTAGATCAATCTTTGAGAAGAAAACTGCCCCATGCAGTTCATCCATTAATTCGTCAATGCGCGGGATAGGATACTGGTTCTTGATGGTTTTCTTGTTCAAGGCCTGGTAATTAATGCACATCCTCATGGTGCCATCCTTCTTCAGAACTAAGACAACTGAAGAGGCGAATGGGCTGCTGCTTGGTCTGATGTGTCCCATCGTTAGCAATTCCTTGATTGCCTTCTCTATCTCATCCTTGAACCTCTAGGATGACGATAGGGGGGTGTGATCATAGGTTTTCCCCCCTCTTCCAACTCAATGGTGTGCTCAAACCCCTTGTCAGGTGGTCTCCCTGGTGGAATCGACCCAAAAACCTGCTGATGTCGTCCCAACAAATTCTTGATCTCTGTATGATATTGTTGTCGGCTCTCTGAATCCTTCCACGTAGTGATCAAGCACTCTGCGGCATATGCTACCTCCCCATGTCTGAAGATCCTCTCCATCCTCTTGGCTGAAACTGTCCTGGGTGCTCCTGTCGACATACCTCTCAAAATAACCTTCTTCCCGTCACGGTCTCTGAACCCCATCTCCAAGGTTTGGTAATTGGTGGTGATTTTTCCCAAGGTAATCATCCACTGAACTCCCAGCACCACATTTGTGTCAGATAGGTCAACCACATAAAATGTGTCTCTCACTGTGTAGTTGCCTAACTTTATCTCCAAGTCTGGAACTCTGTCTAGACATTCCACTGTGTGGCCATCTGCTACTGCAACATCAAACCCCTCAAACTCCTCTGTCTAAAGTGCCCGTCTCGATACCAGTGAAGCGTCAATAAAGTTGTGGGTGGCCCCACCATCTATCAGGGCGATTGCCCATTGTCCTTGAATAGTCCCTCTGATCCAGAGGGTATCATACCTGGGAACACCAGAAATGGTTGCTATGACTCCTCCCTTTGCTGGTTTCCGTCTGTTAGCCTACTCAGGCGGTTGTGGAACTACCAGAGGGTGGGCTCTTGTTGGTGTCGGTGGTCTATGGGGAGGCTGCTCCTTTGCCTGTGCTGACTCCTCCTCTGAGCTAGTGGATCCACTGTCCTGCTCCTCCTCACTATCCACACTGTCTGCTGCCACCTCAATATAATGAATCTCTCCCTTGCCCATGCGCCTGTGGCCTAGGACCCAAGGGTCTCTGCAGTTGAAGCAAGGCTTCTTCCTCATAAGCTCCCGCCTCGTCTCATCATCCAACTTCTCTTTGCCCTTCCATTCTCTCTAGAATGGCTTCCTGTCTCGATCCTTATGGGGTACAAAGGGTTTGGAAAAGGGTGTAGTCTTTGGAACTAAGTCTGCCAAATCTCGAGTGTGTAGGATGGCATCCTGTAAGGTGGGCGACCTGTATGCCTTCACCCATCCTCTCAAAGGCTCTGTGAGCCCCTTTGTGAATTAGCATGATCAACCTGGGCTCTGATATATCTTTCACTGCCACGACTACTCGTTGAAACTCTGTGATGAACGCCTATGCTGTGCCAGTTTGTCTCAACTGGGCTAGATCCCTGAAGTGGATCTCAGGATCCCTCCTGTCAAACCTGTCCACAAGTCTCTCTGTGAACTCCCTATAGCAGGTGATGCGACTGTGACCCAATGTCACCAATCCATGATGCCACCACTCGTGTGCCTCACCCTCCAAGTGTAAGGTAGCGAAACTGATGGCCTCTGTCTCGGTCATTTGGTTGACCTTGTAGTATGTGTCTAACTTCTATACCCAAGCTCTGGCGGTGCATTTGGATGATTCGTCGAAAGAAGATATGGTGAGTTTACCAACTTTCCGGATGAAATCAATGTTATGCCCCTGTTGTTGCTGCGGTCCTCCTCTCTCTGGCTCTCTGGGGCGGTTCCGGAGTCTGAGCCCACAATACTCGACTAGGGTCATGTCTTGATGGAAGTCATGACCCAATGCTGCATACTCCCTCCTGTGCTTTGCAATGTCCTCTGCATGAGTGGGCGGCGTCTGTGCTATCGGTAGCTGTGCTGCTACTGGGGGTGCCCTCTGGAAACTGGGAAACAAAGGTCTGGGAATCCTACTCGAAGAGGTGTATGTGCGAGTAGGAGACTGGGGTCTATTGCCTGCCCTCGAGTTTCCCTGTGCTGCATGTGGGGCTTGTGTGCCTGGGGTGTCCACTATAGCCAATCTATCAGCCATCTGTGCCAAGGACTGAGTCATGGCCCGCTGACTAGCTACCATATTGCTGATAACCTGCATGAAGGCTGCCTCTGGCTCCAGGGGGCCTTACCACTGCCCTCTGGTCGCTCATATCTGTCTCCTAGCATCCTCTCTGCCTCGCACTCAGCCTCACACTCTGCCCTTCTCTCTGCTTCCCTGTGCACCTCTTCCTCTTTCTCTGAGCCGGGAGGGAAAGGAGGAAAGTCAGGCCTAGACCTTCTTTCCTTGCGCCTGTTGTAAGTGACATATTCGTCCATCTGGGCCTTCTGCTGCACTCATCGTCTCTAGTCATCTGGGCCTTCTGCTGCACTCATCGTCTCTAGTGACATATTCGGCCATCTGGGCCTTCTGCTGTACTCATCGTCTCTAGTCACAAGCTGGCAGGACTAAAACTATGATACCACTGTAAAGTTCCTGACTTGGGTAGTCTAGGAAACACTGCTAATGTGTGTGTAGGATTAATTGTTTAGAACATATAAATGATCATACAAATAACAAATGCGATAAAGGACTGCAAAGTTGATATTATGATATCTCTGCGGAGTACAAATGTTGAATGCGGCTGAATAAAATGAATCACTCGACTAGATCAAAAGACACTAGATCTTAGCCGGAATACAGTAAGCAAACTAAATGATAATACCCGATAGTAAATGAGTACTGCGGGGTCAAAGGATGAGTTGGAACTATGGCATTTTGCACGGTAATTGTTGAAGGTCTGGAAAGTTCGCCTTGGTGGATATACCTCTCGACAAGGCTTGGAAACTATCCCAAATGGTGCGCCCTGCTCTAATTCTCAGTCTTGGTTACTGGCCGGCCCCTCTGCTGGTGTGTCTGGACCTCAGATGGATCCCCCTGGGGGAATGCGCCCCTCCCTCTCTGGAAAACTGTGCCCTAGTGATTCCACCGTCGGAATCGGCTGAGAAGTATCTCAAAATGATCACCGTGACCTACTGGGAAATGGGTCGGAAGGGTTTCCTTGACTCTGATCAGAGGCTTGCTCGGGAACCCCAAATGTGTCAGTCAAAAGTGCAGCACTTCCAAGTCTGGAAAATGCACCCCAGATGATTCCTTCGTCGGAATCTGACTAGGAACCAGGCAAAAGATGCACCTTGCCTTCCTCTCAAATGGGTCGGAGGGGAATCTCTGAACTCTCCTTGGATGGGACTAGTCGATCCATTGAACCTTCTCAGAAGCTGTGCCCTCACCCTGGATAAGTGCGCCCTTGCTGCTAGACCTTGTGTAACCGCTGTTGAAGAATGATGGAAGACCTGTGTGATCTTCCCGGTGACTAGGGTGTGTCTCTCAACACCAAAATCAGCCAACTGGTGTCTTCCTTCTGGAATCCACTGAACTATCTCTCCTGAGATGCGCCTCTCTCCTCAATGACAAGTCATAATCTGCATAATAATGAATTAGGTTGCTGACCCTTCTCTTATAGCTTTCCTAAACCCTAATTCACTGTTGAAACCCTAATTTACTGCTGAAACCCTAGTTCACTGTTGACTTCTAATTTTAGCTCATCTGTTCTATCTTTAGCTCATAATGACTTAAAAGTGCTTTTAACCACTTTTAGCTCAATGTCACTTTCCGAACATAACACCTTTGACTGGAGTGACCTTTAGTAACCCTGTTTACCCCTTTGCTGGCCCTGGCTATAGTCTAACGGGGCAGTTTAGACTATTAAGCCTCCTCTTTGTGTTAGATAATCCAAAAATACAATTATCATAGTTTATAAAGTTAGAATAAATTGATTATTAATTTAGAATATTAAATTAATAATCTAGAATATTTGATAAATAAATGTAGACCTT
>JZKD02S1835846.1:26486-50787 GCA_000966675.3 Picea glauca | reverse complement strand
GTGAAGATGTCCTAAGTTCAAATCTTGGCAGTCTAACTCCTCCTGTGTGTGGGGTCTGCCAGTTGTGGCTAGGCTGCCTTTGTTGGGGCACATGCCCTCTTAGATGTAGCGAGAAGTTTTTCTTTCTTGGGCATTGTGCCAATCATTGTTGTCGTTTTGTTGTCACCTGCAGGCAGTTAATATGTAATTTGCATTGGCTGAGTACCGACAACCTCCTCTTCGGTAATAAAAATCCTAGAGGATGGGGCTGAGGTTTTCCAGGTTTTCAGTCCATTGGGCTGTTTCCCTTTACTATATATATATATATATATCCCAAGGGTTAGCTCTACTGGTTGTTGCCATTGTTGTTGGGCATTTGGCTAGTTCCGTGCTAGTAGGTGCCTGGTTCAAATTCCCCTGGGTGTTCAGCGCACTAGTCTACACCGATGGGTTTACTAGGGATTCCATCCACGAATACGAGGAAGCATCCCTTGGTTTTCCCCAGGAAATTTACCTAGTCTACACCGATGGGTTTACTAGGGATTCCATCCACGAATACGAGGAAGCATCCCTTGGTTTTCCCCAGGAAATTTTCCTTGGAATATATATATATATATATATATATGGAAACAGATATTGATCTGCCGGATGTTTTGAAAATTAGGATCCGGATATGGGAAACAGTATATAAAAACGATATAACTATTAAATAAATCATAAGCTAGGAACATACAAAATTCAGATCTCTGAATATATGTCCCTACAAATCGCTCTCACAAATTCAGACATGCAGACTAGTACGAGAAACTAAGCTTAGTGTGTTTTAGGATATGGGGGGAGGGGCTATTTTATAAGGCCTCACACTTTTCCTTTTTTATTTTATGTCTTTTTAATGAGTTTTTAACAAAGATGGTTTTTTTCTGGACGATCTGCCAACTTGACAGTTATGGCAAAGCTGAAAACCGATCTCGAGCAGGTCCTCCAGTGCTTCCAAATTCGAAATGTATCTGGAGAAGATCTGGATACCCGTTTCTCCAGTAACATACACATATTCATTCCCGTGTTGGAAAGTGCTTCCACATCAACATGGGCAGAACACTTCCTGCAGTTGGAAAATTGCAGGCCTCAGTTGCAATGAAAATGACTGTCTACAAGTTAAAGCTGCCATTCAGAAGGGAGAAACTCTGTTCTCTATTTGAAGAAATAGATGGCAACACTGTCTATTTGACAGAAATGTTGTCCACTCTTAAAGAAATCACTGTCCATAGTTGAATTCTCTGCCCACATTGCTGACCACTCACCAAAATATGTGTAAAATGTCGACATCTTATGTTTGACTGCACTTTATAGTTATCTTCAAGGGATTAGGGTTGGGTTAAAGGGTGTTTTTGCTTTCTAAGTACTTGTTCTTTTTTCTGTAATTTTTTCAATTTTTACTTCATTTTAGGGGGTGTGATCTCTTCACCCACCTCCCCTGGAGTATGTTTGGGGATTATCCCAAATATTTATGTTTCATCCTGACCCAATTTGGGTGTATGAGAGACAGGACGTTCCTGTTTGAGGGTACTGGACCCTGTCAACAGTATGATTGTTGATAGTGGAATGAAACTATTGATGCCAACAGTTCAGTGTAAATTTTATCACATCGTCCATATTATAGTAATATTAAAATATTTTGTTTTATTTAATTACAAACTAAGCATTTCTTAGTCCAGAATTCAGACATTTTGTGTTTTGTTACATATGCTTCCCTTATTTTTGTCAATTTAGCGTGAGCTGGCCAATTGGGAAACTCAAGCCATGTCACATTTAGAGATGGACTAACCTATGGGCTCCCATATGGTGAAGGAAATGCTCAGAGTTGAAAGATAGCTTCATGGAGCAAAATCTAGATAGGTTTATTTAACATGGAGGATGCTTGATAGTTCCATTTCTATTGATATTACTAATCTCTTCCTTGGAAAACTTAAACTGAGTGGAAACCAAGGGGATTTGGTTGGGAGGTAGGTGCGTCATAAGGTTCTTTATCATCTTTGAACAGCTGAGTTCCTTCCGTGTACTGGCAACCAGCCTGTCTGAAACTAGAATAATCTGTGTATGAAGCAATGAAGTCTTTTAATGGGATAAGTGCTAAAAGTATATTTCTGCTCCTTATTTATATCCACTATGCACTGGCTTTATTGCGGATATCCTCAAGCTGTAAGGGATGTGTTACATGTTCTTGTTGCTACTTCCCTACTCGCTGATGCCCTGGGCAACAGTATTGTATATGATCTATGATAGCAGGAAGGTTTGTAATGTCTCGATTCATACCCATTCTTTCGAGGATAAGCATATGTGCATTTATGGTTGAAGTCCACTGAATAAATGAGTATGGAGGAGCATATCCTTTGTTTAGTTGGATAAAAGAAAAGAGGTCCATGTCCATTGTAGAAAAAGAATTACAACCAATCAATTCTACACACACACACACACACACACACACACACACACACACACACACACATATATATATATATATATATATATTATATTTAATCTCCACTGTGAAGCAATTTTATACGTTCTCATTTTAGTTGTTCTCTATGATGTACTCATAAAATTTATATCTATAGAAGCTTTATATGTCCCATTAAATGGTGAATAAATGGACATATGAATATTTTTTATGTAATAAGAAGTTATTGAATTTCATGACTGCAGTTCAAGTTGCAAGCACTATGGATTCAGAACCAGCAACTATTCCATCTGCTTCAGCATCCAGCATTCCATTTACAGGCACTCAACCACTTATGGAAACTTCAGACAAGAGCACTCCAGCACAAGTGGCAATCAGATGTCTTATTGAAAGGTCTGTCAAGGCATTGAATGAAGTACATGCACCTGATTATTCCAAAATACCTATTGAAGTTAAGAGCTCGCATATGGATTCCATCTCTCCAGTGGTAAAATCCAGTGATGAAGACTGCCTTCAGCAGAGAATTTTACAAGGCTGCAAACAAAGAGATGTGCAGTCCAGATTTAGTGAGGAAGAATGCCTTAATGAAAGATGGTTGAAGGCTCATAAACAAAAAGATGTACTCGTCAAAGTTAATGATGAAGATCGCCTTCAGCAGAGGGTAACACACCTGCATAAAGATGCACAGGCCATGCTGGAATTACCTCAAGGAACAAATAAAATGAAGGAAGGGAGACATGATGAAACTGATAGTCTGCTGTCAACCAAAGCAAACCTTGAATTATCTTTATCAATGGATGGTCTTGAAATTCCATGGAGTGATCTTGTTTTGAAAGAACGGATTGGAGCAGGTATGTGCTGTTTTGTGCAACTGAAGAAAGAAATCAATGATACATTTACTGCAATTTGTATTCGTTACTGGTAAAAGGAACCAGGTATTTTTTCAGGTTAGGAATGATGCAGGGAATTCTGAGCAACTGGTCTTCATGCATTTGCAGGTTCTTTTGGTACAGTGCATCATGCTGACTGGCATGGCTCGGTTAGTTTCTAGACCTTTCATAAAACTGTTTGGACCTTACTTCTTTTATTGGTTGGTATAAAAGAATTTATGTTAACGTAAAATACAGAATAGTACATAATCACATGTTGAGGCCTGCATTCCAGACAGCCAAAGCCTTGAGGATACTTCGGGACACATATCTGCTAGAGAGATGGAATGACTTTATAATGTCCGGATTACAATACATTTGCAAATCTAGGGACAGATAATTGTATTTCTATTATAATTCTGTCCCATGCACTAACATACTGATTTCTATGTACACAAGTGGACTTAACAAAATAGAAGATAAGCTGAGTACATGATATTTCAAAAAAGCACCCATCTGCATAACTAATTCTTTGCTGACCCTGTTAATTTGGAAAGCTTTGGAGCAGGTGTCATTATAGCTTGGTACACACCATAAATCAAATGAAGAACATATAATATTGACGCCTTTTAGCATGATTAACCCAATCTTCCATGCCTCTCCTTTCTTTGGTTTAAAGACCACACTATCTTTTCTTGTCCAATCAATTAAATTGTTGCTAATATTGTCAGGAAACTGTTGTGGCCATAGTCTTTTTAAAAGTTGTGTACCACCCTAGGCATTGGTGCCCAAATTCGCTGATTTATCTGCCCTCATATTACCTTTGCATTAGATGGGAGTGTGTTGGAAATTTGTAAAAAGATTTGTTCGCTGTTGGATTTTTGAAATCACAGGTACCGACTTCCAATTACACTTTCAAGTTTCAACGGTGGTTTCCGAATTTCAAAACTGTATCAATTATAAATTTTTGTTAATGTCTAGTTTCAGTTCTTGACTATCTAAATTAATGGCCATCTTTAGGCCTTTCTCTGCCATAATTGCTTCTGCCATATGGTTCATGGCATCTCCATCATTTTGGGCTTAAATGAAAATAGGATCACCTTAACTGTTTCAAATAATTCCTCCAATAATGGCATTTCCTGGATTATCTTTTGATGCACCATCAAAATTAAGCTTGAAATGTGGAGAGTTAGGGGCAATCCATCTGTCCTGAGACTCTGGATGGCTGACCAGAGTCTGTTGCATTATAGACAGGCTTCCTGAATCAGTTCCCCAGGCTTGAAATTTACTTTGTTCCATCACCATCTTGAGGCCTTCCTTTGCTGCAATTGTTTGTGGCATCTTGAGACTTGAACATTTGGGCTTAAATGAAAATAAGATCACATTGACTATGTCAAATAATTCCTCCAATAATATATTTCCTGGATTACCTTTTGATGCACCATCAGAATTAAGTTTGAAATATGGAGAGTAGGGGGAGTCCATCTGTCCTGTAAATCTGGATGGTTGAATGGAGCCTGTTGCATTCTAGGCAGTCTCTATGAATCAATTTTCCAGGCTTAAAATTTACTTTGCTCCAATGTTTTAAAACTCGGAGGCAGAATCAGCTGAGGGTCAACTCAGACTTGGCATTGACTCCGATTGGTTTGAATTTTATGACTCGGTCTACTAAAAGATACATAAAATATTAAAATTTTAATGAAAAAAATATTTTAAAGATTCTGAACCATGATTCCAAATAATTAGAGACAAAATATGCAAAGTCTACTGATATATATACCATGGAAGGGTGAACATATTAAAATGGTACTGAGTGCAATACATATCCGGATTGTAGAGGTGTTAAATTGGCAGCTGCACAGGCAACTCTACAGAATTTTTGCAGCGGTGGCTGTAAGAATCATACGGATGGCAGTGGAATTATATGGATGTGCAGATGTGTATGGAACAGCATCTTCGAGAATTAATCCATGAAATTGGTCACAAATTTGGCTCTGATACAAAATGGAATAAACTGTTCCTGTTTATTACAAGATTGACAGAGTATTTCTGCAATTATATCATAAAAAATTGAATAATGAATGATTGATAAGAATGATGTGTTACAATTATCCTCATAATTGTATACTTGTATGCATTGACTGGTCACGAGGTGAAGGGTTGTATAACCCTTGATTTTTCATAAACTTAAATATTATTATTAATATCATGTTTATATCACATGTACATGCTTTGCTCTCCCGATGTATGCTTATTTGTTGTATTCTCAAGTCTTATGTGGATCAATGAACTATAAGATGCATTTCTCCAGGAAAAAATTATAAGGGGTCAAAGTTACTATTTAGGAACATGAAGATAACTGTGAAATTGCTTAAATTTGATAGAAGTTATCAAGTAACTTGATGGCAATAAATTAAAATGAATCCATTTTGCAAAGTGAAAAATTAATATAACATGTTTGTGTTCTTACGGAATTATATACGTGTATATCATAAGTTATAACATTAGAGCAAACACTCCTAGTGAGATTTGGATTACTAGAGAGCATTACTAAAATGCAATCATGGTTAATAACGTAACTTATAGGGGTCATGTTTATTAAAATTGCAGTCTATCTTATCTTATACCTCAAGCATAAAATCCTTTACATTGGTATTTTTACCCTAGTTTTTTTATTATTATCTCAAAATGCATCTTATATTTCATTAATGAACAAAATAGAATTCATCATATGAATTACATCATCATGCCGAAGCTTGGGTTTACAAATTGCATAGGCAAAAAGTGCTGGCATATCTGCCTTAGATCTGATGTCAAGAGAATCCATCTTTTCTGAAGATCCATATCTTGGTTGCAACGTGGATTGCTAGATTTGATTTTCCCAGATGAGGTGGTATAGGATCTCCATCAAATATGGCTCTACACCACTTCGTCCATAGCATTTCATTTGTAGCTTGAATATAAACAATTATTGAAGCAAAATCTGGATTTCTGTCAACATTTTATCATTGGTGAGGAGGAATTTATATCAATATAATAGAGGTTCAAAATTAAAAATTGTGAGGGAGTTAAAACTCCCTCTCCTTCCTGATTAAAAATTTCAGTTCTAGCACTAATTTCAAAGCCCTCCTGGGCGACAAACCAAAATTGCTGATCATACTGATTCTGCAACTGCTGTTTAACATAGAGGAAATATAATTCCCCTGACAACATACATATAGAATATAAATCCTGTCATGGATACAAAAGCTGAAACTAACAAGCAAGAGATTGCAGAGTAGAAACAAAATTGGACAAGGCACGGAAAATGATTATGCAATTTGGGTGCCCCAGGCTACCACTTTCTTCATTCCTGTGATTGCTCTGGGGCTCTGCTTAAGGATTGAGCTTAAGTTGTCCATGTTTCAGGTTAGTTGCAACTTGCATCATTTAATTCTCTAGAATTTCCAGCCTGTTTTTAATGTTCATCTTGTTACTATCTCTCTCCAGGGTTGGACTTTTCTTTTTCTGTCTTTCTTTGGCAGATCCACCTCATCACTATGGAGCCTTTCAAAATGACTGGACAAGTCATAGCCAAGATCATGCGAGAGGCTTTAGATGTGTCAGTCATTTTCTACTGTGGCTTTGTATATGCCATGCCTTCCTCTAGTGTGTGCTTTCGACCAGGTGGGAAAAAAACATGAAAATCTTCTTTATAGGAGGAGTCCTGGTCCATCGTTTCCCTTGCTATTAGACCTGTCTTGTCTCATTTCTCTATCTGCCTCTCCAGGGTGCAGGAAGTTTGTTGAGGAGTTTCTCTGTGCAGGTCTGGTTGATCTCTTCTAATGCTGTTCTACCTCTTTTTGGGGCCCGTCTTTGACTTACCCCCTGGCCTACTTGCTTCATCATATTCCTTGCCTCCTTTTCCATTGTTGTTCCCTTGTATTGGGTAGGAACCATGGATTTTCTGTAGTGATCTTTGTGAAGGCTTCTTGCTGATTCCACTCCTTGCTGTCACGCCTTTCCAATTTATGCACTGGTCTAGCTTCCATGGAGCTTCAATCACCATGAAAGAAAAAATGTTATGAATCTTAAGAGAACATCGAAGTTTAGTTTTTGCATATGTCTAATCATGATGCCTGCAGTTAGTTTTTGCATATGTCTAATCATGAGTGGAACGGGCTTCCAAGATTGATTGAAGACATGGCCTATCCTCTGCTGGCAAAATGGCTAGCTCCACTCCGATCTTGAGCTGTTCATCTTTGGCCTTTAGCCATGTTGATCAAATTGTTGCAAAACTAATTCCATTAGTAGATAAATGGTTTACCTGATTTTGTTTCAAATCTCAAAACACTCGATGCAGTGAAAGGAAATTTCAAATAATAGTCAAAGTCCCCACGAGTCCTCATTTTCAAAGACATACAAATTATTGGTTCAATATAATGGAAGTAAAAGCAAATTGTTTGTAAAGGTTTATTATTTTAGGGTAAACTGTAATCCATTTTCTACAAAATTAATAGGGCTTGGTAGGGCTTGTCTAGGAGGAAATTATGTTTTAACAATTAAAAACAATTTTGACAAACTCAGACTTGGGAACTACTCGGTGGGGGTCAACAAAATTGAAATCGGAAAAACAAAGGAAAAAATTGATGGGGATTAAATTGGAAAATCACTGATTTCTCGGAGATTTTTTCACACTGACTAAAACTACTTTCCTATTGAAATATCTGACTATGATGAATTGCAGGATGTTGCTGTGAAGATTCTTATAGAACAAGACTTCCACGAAGAACGACTGAAGGAGTTCCTACGAGAGGTATCCTCCTACTGGTCTTATGATTTTGGATAATTATTTAGTAGTAAATTATATCTATGGCATTTACTTTTCATTGAGTGCATGCTGTGGTAAGAGAGCTTGTAATACAGAAAAGTAAATCAAAACACATGAAGAGGCATCGAAATTAATGCAGTAATTGTTGTATTTGGTGAGATTCCAATCTTGAATTTACTACAACATATTCTTATTTGTACTAACCCTCGTCACTTTTTGGCTTGCAAATGCRTAGAAGGTTGCCTTGGGAGTGCACCAGCTATACCCAGGCAGAGAAATAATCATAGTTTTCTCTATTTGTACAAGAACATAGTGCTCTAAGTTCTAACCTAGACTGCTACTAGTTGAGAAACCCACGTGACAACACCTCTTATTGTTTATGAAACAAAAAATGATGATTAGCATATTACAATGTTATTTAGCTCTTATTTTGCTTGTCACAATTTGAGCTC
This sequence comes from Picea glauca, assembly GCA_000966675.3. Lineage (NCBI taxonomy): Eukaryota > Viridiplantae > Streptophyta > Pinopsida > Pinales > Pinaceae > Picea > Picea glauca. The sequence continues at coordinate 42,219 of JZKD02S1835846.1, read as the reverse complement.
ATCTCAGGTTGCAATTATGAAGCGATTACGGCATCCGAATGTTGTTCTTTTCATGGGTGCTGTCCTATCTCGTCCCAACTTATCAATTGTGACAGAATATTTACCAAGGTAATATATTGCTGTAATCACACTTATTATTTTGATAAGGATCTTCCTTAATTACATAGTATCTGTTAGCAGTGTTACTGATTTTTGGATCTTCTTGGGACAGAGGGAGCTTGTATCGTCTTATACATAGACCAGGGACAAGAGAAATATTAGATGAAAGGCGCCGCTTGCGAATGGCACTTGATGTGGTCAGTTCATCAAAGTGTTCAATTTGTTTATTCCTTGCTGAAAAATCTTGAAGTTGTAATGTTTATGTCACCCTTCGCTTCCTGAATCAATTGCTGCTGGGTTGTTAGACCTAGGATATTTAAAGCAACCATGCATGGGATGTCTTGAGATCTTCATTTTTATGCAGTGAGTGGGTTTGATCTCAACAGCAAATATGACGCTGATGCTGTTTTGGTTAAATTCCTTCATAATTCTCTATACAGGCAAAGGGGATGAATCATTTGCATCGGCTCAATCCTCCCATTGTTCATCGAGATCTCAAGTCTCCAAATTTATTGGTTGACAAGACATGGACAGTTAAGGTAAGAGGAATTGAGATTTCTGCCTGTTTTTCAGTCTTTATAGGGTAACATTTGTGGAGTTCTCTTCGAGAAGATAAAGGTGTATTGGATTATTTTTTTTCAAAGAACTTTGCCTTGGTGAATGAATGTGAAGGTTGGATGTAGGTGTGTGATTTTGGTCTGTCACGACTCAAGGCAAACACATTTCTTTCTTCAAAGTCTGCTGCCGGAACTGTAAGTTCTCCTATAATAAAAAAGTAACTGAACAGAATATTAAGGATAGAGTCTAGACAATACATGCACACTACACTGAAAAATGCTAAGCTTTTCACATGTAGACTGTTTATTTCTTTCAATGATTTTTGCAGCCTGAATGGATGGCTCCAGAAGTTCTTCGGGATGAGCCATCAAATGAGAAGTCTGATGTCTATAGTTTTGGTGTGATTTTATGGGAGATTATTACCCTGCAACAACCTTGGAGTGGCTTAAATGCAGCACAGGTTCTCTCTATACAATCCATACAATTCAAATTAATTGTTCAAGCTTATGAGAAAGATAGGCGAGACTTTTACAAAGTGTATATTCATGCATTGCTGGCTGAATTTTTGTAGCTTGTCTATTCTCAAACAGTTTATTCTATTGGAGATTTTATAGGAGATCAGTGAGTTTGTTTTCCATCCTTTATTGGGAAGCTAGACATAAGATACAACTAGCTGCAATGGTTTGGTATAGATAACCTGTTTTATTCATGCATGAGAATAGATATAACCATAAAAAAGCAGTGAAATGTAATTAGTTGCAGAGGCAACATCTTTCTTGTTGTCCCATCTGCGAACTACTAATGGGTTGATTGCGAACTTATTCTCAGGTAGTTGTCCCATCTCACATGCTCTATAAGTTCTCTGCAAGGACTGAGCTCATCAAAGAGGAGAAGAAAGTGAATGATGTGGAACATCTGGGATACAATCCTGATTGATTCTCTCCTGATACTTGCCATTCGAATGATTCCCGACCTTCTGTATTAGCGCATGTACATGCATGTTTGTGTATGCAGTATGCACATACATTCCCTCTTGAATATGTGCATCGTGTCTCTCTAGAGTCTAGAATCTAGACATGGATGCATGGACATATACATAATTGCCAGCCCATATACACATAAAAAATATTTATTCAAATTTTCAATTATATTATAAAAACATCAGTAAATACTGAATAATAAGTAATTAGTATTACCAATAATCTCAAATAGTAATAAAGTTACATACATACAAGTTTGCAATAACAACCAGCATAGATCCATCTTAACTTTGGATCTATCATGCGGCGAGAGCGATCAAGCCACTCGGGGTGATTTTTTTTTTTTAAATTGAAAAAAATTGAGGAAAGGTTTGCACCTCGAGTGATTTGATCACTCTTGGCGCATGATAGATCCAAAGTTAAGATGAATCTACACTGTTAAGTATGGAAGGAAGTGCACATCTCCCCCATACCGAGATGTAGAAAGTACCTCTTGAGGGAATAAGAACTTTTTTACTTTTAATTACTTTATATATATATATATATATATATATATATAATTGATATAAAATTATTTTACTTAAGGTGGACATTGAAATATTCTATATATTTTTTTGTTATTAATGTTCTAAAAATATTATTTTTCACATGCTCTAGATGGTAAACTGAGAAAATACAAACAGAATCATAATGAGATAATATTCAAAGATTATAAGTTATAACATGACAAATGTTATTAAGGTAATGAAATATTCAGAGTAAAATATTTTAGTTGAATACTGATATATTATTAATTAAGATAAATAAAGCAGTGAGAATAAAGGATAAAAGCAGTAATAATATATCATTAAGACAAAGTGCATCATATTATTTCTGCTTCTGGTTTATCCTCCATTGTTTGCTGTTTTCTTGGGGTTGAGCCTCTTCCACTCTAGGTATCTACCAGTGAAGTGGCTCCTCAAAAATAGCATATGATACCTAAGCAATCTAACACTCAATGAATGAGAGATCTCTGTTGGAATTATGACAACAAGTTATGGTAAAAACCAAGTTTACCTTAGTAAATTTATAAATGTAACGGAGGTGGTTCGTATAACGAAGACATTTCTTGAACGGGTGGCAGTTCTTGAACTGATATAACAATATAACCTATTGTATACCTATGAAGCCCCGAGAGGCATTTGTAATGTTTTAAGCCTGATTGTAAGCCTATCTTGAATAATAAGAGATACTTGTTACCCCCTTAGACTAGGGCTAACTAAGGAGATCATGTATCGAGGCCTAGATGTAGCAGACATGGAGTGCCGAGAGCTAGATTGAATAGCATAGCCCCACAGGGCCCTTACTATTCATGGATGCATCGCCATACAACACCAGTAGTAGAGCGATGTCCATCACACTGGCTTGGCCTCAGAGGACATCGGATCTTGCTTCACGAGGTAACAAATCCAGTCTCATGGTAAGTGTCATTTTAATAATCTAAGCATTTGAACATGTTGCAAAGAGTCCTTTCTCGATTACAGAACGTTTGCTTGGAAAATTATACCTTTTGCCTGGTTTCACCTTGGTGGTTGTCATTGAGTCCTAGTAAGTTGGCCACCCTTAGGGAGAGGGTGCTATTGGGGAGTTCCTTGAAGGGTTATCGTACCATTCCCGTTCATACTTATCATCTTTCACCACCATTTCTTCCATTTCCTCATCTTTTGGGTATTTGGGTGCACTGACCCAAGAAGGGATTGTAGCTCATTTCATGGGAAGAAGGGGCTGAAGGCCCAAAGGATGATGCAGTTGCTCTATATGTATATATCATTGCTAAATTATAAAGGCCACCATAAGAGCCTCCGACTAGCTTGAGCTCTATCCCCTCTAATGGTAATCGCCCATGTTCGGATGCGAATGAATGCACCAATTATAAAGGACTATTGCCTAGTAAAATGTAAAGGAATTCAAGCTTGAAACCTTATAAAGGGGACTTGCAAATGACAACTGGGTATCAAAAGGCAAATTAGGGGGTTCAAAATGCAACAAGTGTCGAGGAAAGGGTATCTCAAGCAAGCAAACGCCACCTCGACAAAGGCACCCATAAATGAGACAATACGAACCCTTGTATGTCACGAACCCCACACAAAAGTTTTACCCAACCCATATCATACTCATTGCATAACCTAGATAGGTCTTCTTCAGGAAATATCCCTTGACCTAGGGGTTGGTCGATCCAATAGGGCACCTCGACACCTCTACCATACCTAAACCTTGCAAAACTTATGAGGTCTTTGAGCATTTGTTTAGTTTTGAAAGGGGGGTTTGATGCACATGTTCGGGTGTTTTTATTATTAAATATGGCTTACTTGGCACGATTCTTGTGACTTGTGGACCCTTGGAGGGCGTATCTATTTGTCTTTGTAGGACATTGCCCAGTGGACCGGTATTCATGAGGAGATGACTTTATTCGAACCTTCATGAGGGCTTTGGAGCCCAAGGATGGATGCGGAAACCCCACGTCTGGGGTAGGCTTGTGATCACCATTTGCACCTTGGAGAAGGAGGTCGTTTCCTTTGGAGGCACTCTGGCATGGCTACGAGATGAGCTCCCACCTCTTTCCACCTGGACGCTAGCCTTTGGAGGCTTGGACATCAACCACCTAGCTTATGGTGTCATGGAGGAGACTAGGGTTTGATGGAAGAGGGTTATGATGCGATGTTTTGGCACATGTGGCATGATAGATGGCCTTTGGTGGCCTAGCGTTGCACACTTCCACCTCAACGTCACCTTGATGGAGCACAATGTCACCCTAGAAGGGATGACATCACCCTTTTTAGGGTTATTTTATGTAAAATTTGAATTTTTGTAATTGTAAGGGAAAATTCTTGAGGTCAGGCCTATTATATTTTTTAAGTTGACGTTTTAGGCCAAAGAGATGATATAAATACACCTCTTGGCATTTCATTTTGACATAACACTCCTCTCTCACAAGAGGACGGAAATTTTCGCCCTCTTTGGCGTACTTGGTCTCTTTTACTTATGCGCTAGGCTTCGAGAACTACTTTTGGATGTTTCTTGGCTCATTTCTTCGTGGAAATTTCTGCAACTAGGGTTTGTGCTTGATTTAATCTTGGTGAAGTAAATAAAATCTGCAATTTCTTTCATATGTGGAATGTTTATGGTATATTTTACTTGTTCATATTGAAGCTATATCTCGTGTAAACCCTAGGAGAGGAGCATAAGGTGTTTCCTCCTCTCTCTAGACAATTCATCCATTGGTTTGTTAAAGAACCTCATTTAGGGTAAACTCCAAAAGCCCTAAAGTGCTAGCACTTTAGGAGTTAAGTTCTAGAATCTTGTTGCAATATATTTCAAGAGTCCAAGGAAGGAGAAGAATTCGCTAGAGCCCAAAAAAGCTTGTTCTCTAGCAAAATTCATCTTTTGAGATTTGAAGCTCGAGGCCCTAAGGTGCTAGCTCCTCAAAACTTCATCTCATCATCCTTAGACATTATTATCATCATTGTTTCTCCAAGTACTTGTTGCTGTTGTAAATGACTCCATAGCCCGAAAGGCACTAGTTTCATTTCCCTTGTGAAGGAATTTGATCAAACAAACTCAAACTTTATTGTCTAAAGCTTCTACTAACTTTCTCTAACACTAGCTTAGCCTAAACTACTAATTTAGTTGCTGCTGTTGCAAATCTTTGTTACAGCCATCTAAACTGCTGTAATTTGCTGCATAACTCACTCTAACTAATAGCGAACATACTCATAAATTACTTGGGGTAAGTGCTAATTAAACTACTTGATAAATGCTAAATTTCCACTGTCTTTTCTTGCAATTCCGAACGATATTTCTTGTGGCTGTTACAAAATACTAATTGCTGTTATAAACAGTCATCTTGCTGCAATTTTGTATCAACTAACATATATTTTCACTGTCTATTGTCTCTTGAGGTCTTATTATCATATTGGTGCTTGGAAATTGCTATATACATGCCATATCGTTCTTGTTCCAGGCAGGTACCTGAAATACTTCCCTTTGCCTCAATTTCACGGACATAGACCTTTGACTTAGGTAACTGGTGAGAGGGTGCTCAAAGTTTGGCCATATCCCTTGCTATCTAATCCCTTGAGATTACCAGGGATGCCTCCCCTGGGCTGGACCTCTTCCATCCCTAAAATGTGGGGATTTCCTACTAAGGTGACAATGGTGGGTTATCCTGCAGTTACACAAAATTTGATTTACTTGTCTTGGGCTTGGACAAGTACAAATTGTGCGATAACAATACCGATACCTTTCCCCGTGGATGTTTCCTTGACACACCGTTAGGGTTTTACCACGTAAATCTCATGTGTCATCTGAGTTATTTATTTGTCTTTATTGTCATATTTCTTGCATTTAAATTATTGTTTCAGGGTCTTGAATACCAACAAGTGGTTTTAGAGTGAAGGTAAGAAAATTTGGTTGGTGAAGGAAGTTTGGTTTGAGGAAGGGTTGGTTAAAGGAAGAGGAGCGAGGAGGAGCGATAGAGTAAAACCCTAGCCTCCAAAATCCTAGTTGTCATTTGAAGAGAACCCGATTCTAGCTGTCGTTCGATTCCATAGAGGTCGACTGTCATTGTGCTTGTCCATGCATATGAGTAGAAGAGCCTCTGCATAGAGGTGTTTTCTAGTTTGTTGGGATGAGTTGAGGTTTAGGCCGAGGAGGGAGCTTGAGGGTTTGCTGGTATGTAACCGTTTGTAGAGCAAGAGGTAGCCGTCATGTAGAAGGTCAAACCGAGTGGAGGAAACCTCTGCTGAGCTGCGAGTTGAACCCACGCATAGAAAAAGAAGGCCAAGAATCCACGCATAGAAAAAGAAGGCCAAGAACCCATGCACAAGAGAGAGAGACATAGGATCTGTGTGTTTGCCCATGCACAGGAGAGAGGTCCATCGCGAGTCAGGAAGAGTTGTCTTGTTGAAAGAGGCAGAGTCTCTGTTCACGTGCAAGGGAAAAAGGAGCCAAACGAAGAGGGTTTCCTTTCTGTCGGTTCTACAAGGAAGGAAAACCTCTGTGCCCCTATGGAGGTCGGGTTTGGTGAAAAAGTCGCGAGTCGCCTCTTTTTTCCGTTTTTTGATAAAGGCATAAACCCTTTGTGAAATAGTTCGAATTTGGTGGAGGTACCAATTTTCTTTGAGTTCATAATTAAAAAAAAAAAATCAAAATTTGTTTTCAGAAAGAGTCTAAAAAGTCTCCATTTATTTTGTGAAGTATTTTGATATATATCATTGAAGTTTAATTGATTTTTTGAAATATATATATATATATATATTATTGAAGTTTAAAAGGGTGGGATGAAAACACTTTTTTTTGAGAGAGCATGTGTAGAGAATTAAGGGCAAAAAGGACGAATGCTAAATTCGAGGTTGGGAAATTTAATGGTAAAAATAACTTTGAATTGTGGAGACTTAAAATGCTATATTTGTTAGTACAACAAGGGTTGCATAAGGCTTTAGACGACAAGAGGGAAAAAACCACATCTATGACTGGTGAAGAGTGAGAAGACCTGGATGCCAAAGTCCTCAACACAATTCGGTTATGTCTTACTGATGATGTCTTGTTTAACATTATTGGAGAAGAAACGACAACATGCTTATGGAGTAGGATGGAAAGCCTTTATATGACGAAGTCCTTGACAAATCAGATCTATTTGAAGAGGCAACTATAGAGTTTAAAAATGAAAGAAGGTACGAAAATTGCAGATCATTTGAATGTGTTTAATACTCTTATATGCGAGTTGAATAGTGTGGATGTTAAACCCAATGACGAAGATAAGGAAGTTGCATTATTATATCAAGTGCACCTACTTGGTTATGGCATTAGCGACTGGGCCATATGAACAAGAAAGGGTTGGGGTTGTAGGTAATGGTAAGCCATAAGTTATTTTCAGGCTTTCAATCTTTGAATTTATGCAATTTTTATATCTCTGCTGGTTACAATGATGGAGTTAAGGGATGTAGATTGTGGGATCCTATTGCCCACAAAATCATCACTAGTAGAGATATGCACATGGAACAATCAATAGTTGTTCAGGATCGCAAAGGGAGATTTGTTTGCAAACTCAGGGAATCATTGTATGGCCTAAAGGTACCCAAACAATTGTACAAGATGTTAGATTCATTCATGGTGAATCTAAATTTCTTAAGAAGTGAATATAACCATTGTGTTTGCTTTGAAAGTTTGAAAAATGGTACATTCATTTTCTTAGTATTATATGCTGATGATATGCTTATTGCAAGCCAAAGCATGTTTAAGATTAGCAGGTTAGAGGCTCAATTGGCCAAGATGTTTTAGATGAAGGATCTAGGAGCAACAAAAAAAATCTTGGGCAAGGAGTACATAGAGATGGGCAAAATGGTACGTTGTGGTTATCACAACAAAAGTCTATGGAGAAGATACTAATGTGGTTCAGTATGAATATTGTGAAACTAGTAAACATTGCTTTAGTTTTCCATTGTAAGCTTTCTTCAAGTTTATGTCCTAGTAGTAAGGAAGAAAATGTTGTCTCGTGTACCGCATGCTAATATAGTAGGAAGATTGATGTTTGCGATGGAATGTTCAAATATTTCACATGTAATTGGTGATGTCAGTGGACACATGGCAAAACTAGGTGAAGAGCATAGAAATGAGTGCTTCAGTATCTTAGAAGCACAAAAGCACAAGTATCACTTACAGTGGTTGCATGATTTAGTCTGTGGTTATGATTCAAGAGACTTGGACAAGAGGAGACCTACCTCAGGTTACGTCCCACAAGAATGCAAGGATCTATTGGGTAAGCTTGGACAAATACATGATAAGGTGTTCTGTGGTGATCAAAGTATTGTGTATTTGACTAACTGTCCAGTGTATCAAAATAGGACAATGCATCATTTTGCAAGACAGGTTACTGATGGAGGTGGAGTGGTCCATACTGAAGCAAGTTGTGTAGATATGTTCACGAAACCAATACTGTTAGAGAAGCTGCGGTGGTGTGTGGCTTCTTTTGGCTTGCAAAAGAGGTGATGGATAGGCTTGGGCAAGGTATCAACTAAATTGTTGTCAAGGTGGAGATTGTTGGAATTATGACAAGAAGTTACAGTAAAAACCAAGTTTACCTTAGTAAATTTATAGATGTAACGGAGGTGGTTCGTATAACGAAGACAGTTCTTGAACCGGTGGCAGTTCTTGAACTGATATAACGATATATCATATTGTATATCTATGAATCCCCAAGAGGTATTTGTAATGTTGTAAGCCTGATTGTAATCCTATCTTGAATAATAAGAGATACCGATCCCTTGCCCCGTGGATGTTTCCTTGACACACCGACAGGGTTTTGCCACGTAAATCTCGTGTGTCATCTGAGTTATTTATTTGTCTTTATTGTCATATTTCTTGCATTTTAATTATTGTTTCAGGCTTTTGAATACCAACAATCTCAAGGAGAGAAATGAATTCTTTGTTTAGTTTGTTAGTCAGCTAGTTTCATTGATCGGGTATAACTGTCACTGCCATGGATCTGACCGATATCTGCTGTGTAGTATTCTTTCCCTGTAATGTGTTAGCTTAAATCTGGAAGATTGCCTTAAAGCTTCCATGCTGTAAATTGTGAATTATTGTCCATGTGCAATAACAATGAAGGTGCAGAGTACCCTGTGGGCATCTTTGATCAAGTCTTTTTGTCAGAAAAGGTTACGACGTTCATTGTATATACCCTTTACCCTTTTTGTATTTCTGATTGTAAATATTTTTCTGTAAATATAAGAGGTATTAAAAGAAAACAAACAATGGAGGTGCTATCTTGCCAAATGATTGCCTGTTGATATTGATGGAACCTCTTACCCCCAGCTATCATATTCAGTCTTTTCAATGGTATGATATAAATGTTGTCTTTATTGCGTATTGTCAGATTTGGTATTAAGAATCAGTGGCCTTTGATGGCATGTTATTTACCTTATCCTTAAAGGTAAACGTCAAATATAAGTTTCCTGTATCCACTGAATCAAAGGTTGAAAGGTTGACATATTCTTTTGAATGATGTCTGTGTCCAAAATATGTCACAGGTGTCATAGATTGTGCCCTCAACTGCAAGGCAGTATATCAGCTTTCTGGATATAAATGTTTTCAGTGGATGCCAAATTCTACAACTGTTTGCATGTCTATTGTGCACTAGTTTCATGAATATCCACCACTATGGCATTCATATTCAGTGCAAGGCTAGTTACTTTGTGAATATTCATGCTTATGGTTCTCAACTGCATTAGAACGAAAGTGCCATATCCATTTTGTCTTTCATATTCTTTGGGGATAGTGCTTTTTGTTGTTAGCTTTTGGAATCTTAAGGGATAGTGCTTTTTGTTGGTAGCTTTCAGAATATTCATTGGTGTCTAACTGGAGGTATATTCTTCCCTTTCTGGTCTCCTTTTGAATGTTTTATGTACACCTCTATGTGGTTTCACCTTGTGCTTGAGACATTGCTTGGTGTATATATGGTAGATGATAGATGATGTTTTGGAGTCTCATCATATGTTATTATTTTTGCAACTCTGTTGTGAGTGTAATGGTTTTATTAATTGTGCACGTTAAGTTCTCTTGATTTCTGGTCAAGGTGTTTCCAGTAAGCTTCCATGGTCCTTTGCTTGACAAAGTAAACATTGGCTTTGTTGACCTTTTGGGGTAGTTTCAAGTTCAACTATGTTCCTTTTCTTTGTTATAATCATATTTACTAATAGTGTTAATATAATTTCCAACCTTTCTTTTCAATTTCCATTTACATCTCTTGGGTGAAGGCACATGGTTTTGGAGTGGTACCTGAAACTATGTTCAGTGTTAACTATGTCCAAAAGGATTTTTGTTTAGAGTTTGGTAATATGAATTGATATGTTTAGAGTCTGTCATTGTTATTATCTTTTATTTGTATCATGTAACGTCTCTTTTGAACCTAGTCTCTGAGACCAATGTAACTGTGAGTTCTAGGTTGATAGAAATCACCGGTGTATTGATGCACAAAAGTGCAGATAATGAAGCAACCCAGTTGGAAGTTAATTGAAGTATTAAAGGTTTTTATATTATAAAGGCAATATGCGACCTTGTACATTTGTCTGCTGATTGGTACCCTTGGTACCCTGCAACTGCTCCTCTAAATTTATGTAAAGTGCTCTGGCTACTAGGATTGTCCACTCTGAGGCTCATTCACTGGAAATTACCTGATGCAAAATCCTTACACATAGCCTTTGATTCTTGACATTCACATGATCCTTCGTGTGGCTTTTCCTGTATAGACGTACACACAGTTAAAGATTACTCATTTCAATGGATTCTTTTCCTCTACCTTTTGAATTTCCAAGGTGTCTTTTCATCCCTGCTATTGACTTATTTTTAGTGCACATCATTCCCCTAGATCTAGGGTTCAATAACTTTGGACTCCTGACAAGGATTGTCCAGTTGACAAGGGAAGATAAAGAGGACTAGTGCCATTCATTCCTGATACTGATCCACAGTTTAGACATTTTAGAGGGATTTCTTGCAATTTATGATTGATTGTAATTTGAGTAGTTTCCTATGTGGTACTAGTACTTTATGGTTTTAGATGTTTGGTAATATTGTACTCTGTTGACATTGAAAGTCCTATCATTGAACTGATGCTGACTTGTGCTTCCAGTGGTTTCAAACAGTGTGAACTGGCTACTTTGATTTTGATTCTTTTAATATGATGGTTATTTATGGCCCAGGTTGTAGGAGCTGTTGGCTTTCAAAACAGAAGGCTTCAGATTCCGAAAGATGTTAAGCCCGATATAGCTGCTATAATTGAGGCTTGCTGGGCCAAGTATGTTACTGCCTGGCAATCGTTTTCTTAAAATGGTTTGCAAATATTTGGATTGTTCTATGATTGTTGACCTTGTCATCTGATTTCTTTCCTCATTGTTGGTTTACTGGTATTTTGTTTTGACAGATTGTATGATAGATCTGATATATTGTTTTGCAGTGATCCACGGAAGCGACCATCATTTGCAAGTATAATGGAATTGTTGAAGCCTTTAGTAAAACCTCCAACCTCACAACCAATCCGAGGGGTAACACTACCACCAGCTTGAAAGATGTGGTCGTGAAACATACCAAAAATATGCTTACCCACTGTTTGAAATGGATGCTTTTGCTGATATTTGTCTTGCAAAGGTAAATAATCTAAATTTCTCCAAAATTTCATCTAGATTTTGAAGGGAAATTAGTGTACTACGTCTATGAATGTCATAGTCAGATCAATCAAAGGAGGTCAACATGTCTTGAACATGTTCATAGTACATACATTTTATGCTCTCGTTGTGTGCTCAATCACATAGAGTATGCACAAGCCATTTAATTTCCTTTGTGCTTGAAATTTGTTTTAAAATGCTCTAATTATATCTCTACTTCTTGTTGTAATGCAGATAACTTCGATGTACATTACAACTCTTCATAGATCTGGAGGGTTTTTGACACAATTGTATGTTTTGAGGTGGATATTTATTGACGAATTGCAATGAGCTTGTAACTTAACCCAGTCGACCCCAAAATGTAAATTACATATTATATTTCTTATTCTTTTGGCCTTGTGCTCATTGTAATGTATAGGTAGAAGCTTATACTCTTGAAGCAATAGATTCGAGAGAATTGGTTAGTGCAGCACAGATGTGCTTGTGTACACTGTGTTCTCTTTGGTAGGAAATGTCTGCCTTTGCAGATGTGAAGTTGCAGGGGACTTGAGTGGCATCACATTTGACTTTGGGGTTGTCTCTTCATGCTTCAGAGAGGATATTGAACTGCAAAACAATACCCCAGTTCTTCTGACTGTATTCCATTTTTGGATCATTGGCCACAAATCCCTTATACTCCATAAGTACAATGTGGTTGTCTTCAACTAACTATTAAATTTGAACAACATAATCGTTTACAACTAAAAGGATCTAGAAATCCTTTTAAACATTATACATTTTTTGAAAAAAATGTTGCTAGTGATCCTAGTAAGTACAGTAAAGGGAATATGTTCATGGCCAACAACAGCTCCGAATTAAGTTTCTCCAGATGCCCGCAGTAGTGTTTGGTTCTTTGCACTGCTATGGATATATGGATATTTTTCTTATAAATTGGCCTCTATTTTCCAAACTAGAACGATTTATTGCGTATGAATGTTTTAGTTGGTGTTAAATACATCTGACCAGCATTCAGGTTTCACTTGCTTGATGAGAGTATTGATTTCTTAGTTGCAAGCAGGTGGGTAGAGGTGCATCTGGTAGAAGAATAAGATATCTGCATCTGGAAGGAAAGGAATTCACCATTTTCTTCTACTTTTAACTCAATAATGTTAAATTAAAAAAATGGTCTTTCTACTTGGTAATCGAACTTTGGGCAAAAGTGGGTTACAGACATGTGGACTATTGACTTGTAAGTTTTTACTTCTGCCCCCTTAAAACAAATATTCTGTTAAAATTAGGCCTAGCAAAGGCATACCTGTTTATCATATGCAGAGGAATCTTTCTAGGCACCTTTGACACATTCATCTTCGGTTGTTGATCTGTGGATATTTACTCTGAAGTCATGTCTTCCAGTTGGTACTTTTTGCATGCTGGCATCTACCATATCCTTTTGTTTAAAGGTTAGTAAGAAATCTGAAATCTCGGACTGAGTTGCTCTAGTATCTAGAGGGCCAGAATCTTACAGGTTTGTTCACTTTGATATAAAAATTAATGCGAGCTGTAAAAAGTTGGTATAATAGTTTCATTTGTTGTGGTGTGGTAACATGGAGGATGGTCAGGTTTTGTAGTTTGATATTGAATGGCCATTTTTAAGGTGGCAGGATCAAGTCTTTTCTAAAGTTGGTTGTTTGTGACCCTTTGATATAAAAATTAATGCAAGTTGTAAAAAGTTGGAATAATAGTTTCATTTGTTGTAGTGTGGTAACATGGAGGATGGTCAAGTTTTGTAGTTTGAGATTGAATGACCATTTCTAAGGTGACAGGATAGAGTCTTTTCTAAAGTTGGTTGTTTGTGACCCTTTTTCCAAGAGCTGCTACCAGAAATATCCTATTTAGGAATTTTAGGGAGAAGAATCATATTACATTTTGTTTGAGAAGCAAAAGCAGGTTGCATCAAGTTATTTTGATCTTGATGGTTTGAGGGAGATAGATTTTGACGGTTGAGGGATTGATATGAAAATATCAAAGAGAACTATAATGTCAAAACAACAAAGAGTAGAAAATCTAGAAAATAGTGAAAAGTCAATGTTCTTTTAAAGAAAGGTTAGTTAGAATGATCAAAATTTAGTGTTTCTGTCATTATTAATGAAATTCGATTATACATTTCAAAAATAACCTTTTAAAATTTGTATTAAATTATTTTTAAAGCAAATTTCAACCCAACAAATTTCACCCTTTTTTCTCAATGAAAACATACAGGATTATTTTTTTCAAGAAAAATATACTGATTTTGTTACTATTTTAGCCCATGCAATGGAATTGGAAACTAAAGTCGAGTTATTCTAGAGTTAGATAAAAATGTTTGATGAATGACCAAAATGGCAGCACAATGGGACCAAATAAAGTACAATCAGGAGTGCTTATAGCTACTATGAAAACATAAAGTTAATTGATATAAGAGGAATGCATGAAAGAGTGCTTATAGCTACTATGAAAACATAAAGTTAATTGATATAAGAGGAATGCATGAAAGAGTGAGTTCAATCAATGTTAGAAGGAAGAAAGGAGCAATGGCTAGAAGTAACGGGGCCCTAATTTGTATTGTAGATGGAAATTTAGGCAATGGGTGGAGGGGGAGCCCCCATTGCCCTAATCACAGAGGAGGGATCAATGTGAAGTTTGACAATGCCATTTGAAGAATAAGAAGAGGATCCAAGGGGGCCATGTTGTGAGATCTTGGGTGGACACTTGTTGTATGTTGAAATTTCCCAACATTGTTTGAAAAAATTCATTGATGGGATTTTTTTGGGTAGTCTACTGTGTGTGACATATCCATATAGCATCGTGAAGTGTGTCAACTCAATGGGATTTGCATTGTGTTGTGCACGAAGCCTCGAAGAAGCCCTAGGAGGAACCAATATTCTTCTTGTTGGTCTAGAGATGTGGGGTCTCATCAAGCTAGATGTTGATGTTACATGGGGTTTTGCAGATTGCTTATGGGCTTCTGTTGTCAAGATCGAGGAGAAGAAATAAGTAGTCAGTCTAACAAGGTTTGCCTTGGGTGGACCTTGTAAGATTTGTTCCTCAAGGTCTAGTATCTCCCTCGAGAATAAAGTTAGGCATCTCTGGGTTGGGTACTTGAAGAAATTAGTAAGGGAACATGTTGAATCTCTATAGAGGCAATGCAATCTTGCTCTGTTCCCATAGTATGTCGAGCATTAAAAGATAAGGTGGTCCTTGGACTTTGTGCATGTAGGCGACACGCCTTATAGATCTTGAAATATGGTGGTTAGTGTTAACTTGAAGTTGATGTGATCAAACTTGGAATTGGCCTAACAAAATTTTGATGTTGTGGATCTAGTTAGTGTGAGTAATCCTTGGGATCATTAAAGTAACTTGTTCAACAACTCATTTCTCACTCCATTCCAATCCTTTATGACTCATTTTGGAGATCAAATCTGTATTTTTTTGAAAAGTTATTCATGAAATGACCAATCTAAATTAATGTCCTCCAAACATTAACATTGCAATGAATATTTATGCTTGTAATGAAAGTTACATATTTTCCTTCGACTTAAACAAATAAAATATATTGAAGAGAGGAAACAATCATTTGAAAACTTTACAATTTGTCCAAAGAAAATTAAAGATTAGATCTAAACTATACAACATACTAGTGGTTCTCAATTTTGGCTTGTTTGTAGTGATTAACTTTTTTTTTTTGTAAGAGGGGCAAGATTCTATGGAACAAAATTGACTTGAGGGACGATAATAACAAGAAAAACTTGCAAATTAAAAAAGTGCTCATATTACATGTATTTTTTAATAAATAATATTTATTTTGTTTATTAAGCTATTTGCTATTTATTTATTAACACTTCTTATGAAAGTGATTATATTTAACATAGGTCTTTTATATGT
>JZKD02S1835846.1:0-26476 GCA_000966675.3 Picea glauca | reverse complement strand
TTCATATCCATGGTGGAACCCAAGAACTTTAATGAAGCCAGTAAAGATGTAAATTGGTTAAAATCAATGAATGAGGAACTGGATCAGATTGAGAAGAACAATACTTGGGAGCTTGATCCTAGACCTGCAGATAAGAGTGTAATTGGCTCCAAATGGGTGTTTAAGAATAAAATGAATGAACAAGGAAAAATTGTTAAGAATAAAGCCAGATTGGTCTATAAGGGGTATGCACAAGTTGAAGGACAGGATTTTGATATAAACCTTTGCACCAGTGGCAAGATTGGAAGCCATCAAAATATTTCTTGCCTATGCATGTCATAAGAACTTTAAAGTATATAAGATGGATGTTAAGTCAACATTTCTTAATGGATATCTAGAAGAAGAAGTATATGTGGATCAACCTAAAGGATTTTCACTGACAGATAATCCTGACTATGTCTGTAAGTTGAAAAAGGAATTATATGGACTGAAATAGGCACCACGAGCCTGGTATTATAGACTAGACAAATTTCTACAGGACAAAGGGTTCAAGAATGGTATTGTTGACAGTAATCCGTACATTAAGTCTAAAGGTGATTATTTATTAGTTGTTTTGGTTTATGTAGATGACATTATTTTTGGATGCACTAATGACCCTTCAGTTCAGTGGTCTACTAATTAAATGCAGACTGAGTTTGAGATGTCTTTGATTGGAGAACTTTCATATTTTCTTGGTTTTGCAAATCAATCAGAATTCTCTAGGGCTATTTATCTCTCAAGAAAAGTATTTGAAAGAGATTTTAAAGAAGTTTCAGATGGAAGATTCCTCTCCTGTTAGTACACCTTTGGTGGTTGGTTGCAATCTCAGTATAGATGATATTTCACCTGATGTTGATCAAAGAACATATCGATCAATGATAGGAAGTCTTATGTACATCACAGCATCCCTTCCTGATATAAAGCAAGTTGTTGGAATGGTAGGTCGTTTTAATTCTTCTCCTAAACAAAGTCATTTAGCAGTTGTCCAAAGGATATTCAAATATTTGAAGGGTACAATGACTTATGGTCTCTGGTATCCTAAAAATCAGAATGTTCAATTAATTGCATATTCAGATGTTGATTTGGCAAACTGTTTGGATCAAAGAAAGAGCATCAGTGGAGGTGCATTATTCTTAGGTGATTCGTTAGTAGCATGTCTTAGTAAGAAGCAGGGATCTATTTCATTATCAACTACAGAGGAAGAGTACATCATTGTTTCTACTTGCTGCACTCAGATCTTATGGATGATTCAAACTCTTGCAGATATGAAGGTAACTTATACTGATCCCATTCCACTTCACTTTGATAACACCAGTGACATTAGTGTCTCGAAGAATCATTTTCTCCATTCAAAGACGAAGCATATACCAATAAAGTATCATTTTCTCAAAGAGCGGGTTACAAACAGAAATGTTCAACTGAATTGTATTCCTTCCACAGAACAAATTGCAGACATCTTTACTAAACCCCTAGCCAAGACACCATTTGAATATCTCCATCAAAAGTTGGGTGTCATCCCTTCTCTCACCTAATCGAGTCCATCCTATCAGGGGGATTATGTGTTGGTTGAATAACTGATACCTCTGAAAAGTACTACAACAGCTCAGGGGGAGAATTTTTTCTTTGACATTGATGTCAAAGGGGGAGAAAAGGTGTGGTCTGGATGCTACAGTTGGAGCTCTACGCAAAATAGGGCAGCCTTTTAGGTTTAACATCAATTCCAAAGGGGGATATTGTTGGCATGTTTTTACAGAAAGAGTGTGCTTATCATTGATGGCAAGAACAGTAGCGATGATGGAGAACAGGAAAAGCATAAGTTCAGGAGGAGAAGTGAACAATATGCAGAGATCAAATCTCAGAAGGAAAAGTATAAGCTCAGGGTGAGAAGCCTCAGCAGTCGTCCGATTAAGAAATTGGTTGTGTTGATCATCTAATATTACAGACGTCGGTCATATGAGTGACCGTGGGCTTGAGGATTGTTGGAGGATCGTGACCGTCGGATCTGCAATCCAGATCAACAACAGGTATGAATTATGGAGAGAGAAAGAAGAATTAAACAACTTGCTAGTTCTAATCCCTCAATTGGTCTAGATCGTCATATATCATAAACCCAAATATTGATGATTTTGGTTGATCTAACAAATGATTAGATTAAGTCAGATTAAGTTGTGACCTTCGAATGCGCAATCGCTTGATAAACAGTATGGATAGATTGTGAAGATCGAAAGGAGAATTAAATATCGTACTATTTCCAATCCCTCAAATAGTCAGGACAGTCAGATCTTATAGCCTTGAAGACTGACGATTGTGGTTGACTCACCAATAGTGTACAACTTCAAATTGTGGAGTTTTGTGACGAGTTAAATCACTCTCAAGTTGTGGTTTCACAACCTTCCTTGATCGTTGATCTGCTTCGAGTGTCTTCACGACCGTTGGATCACATTTAAGTGGAAGGACGGGATAAGATATAAGAGAAGCACCAAAGATAGATCGATTCATCGATCTAAGAACATGATCAACGAACAACATTTGGTTCACGTCAAAATTTGCAAGGAGGTTACTGTTCGGGGAATCTCACTTTGGAAGAATTGGCAACTTGAAATTTGAATTTCTTGAAGCCTGAAAATTTGAAATGGATAAGGACCATCGGATCTGGAGAAAATGTGATGACTGTTGAATCACCTTAAGTGGAAGGACGGGATAAGAAAGGGCTGAGATCTGAGATCTCGATCACCCAAATATCCTCCGGTAGTTGGATCGAATTAAATGGAAGGATAGGATAAGCAAAGATGAAGAGTTGTTGGATTTAAGAGAACCGAAATACATTCTCGACCGTTGGATCATCCGAAGTAGATCTCAGTCATCAGATCGTCTGAAGAAGATATCAAGCATTGGATCGTCTGAAGTGAATCTGGGTCGTCTGATCCAAAGCGTAAGTTTGAGATTTGAGATTTCAGAAGTTTGGAGACCAGAAGGAGATCTCGACCATTGATCGAGAAAGCGGACGCAGAACCGTTGATCTGGTTGAAAGGTCAAATTCCCGAAGTGGAGGTAGAGTCATCGATTGAGAAGGACAGGTGTCCGGGGATCATTGACTCTGGAAGATTGGTGTATGGAAGAAAGTAGGGTTTGGGATTTGAAAGTCCCGAAGCCCGAATCATGAAATAAAGCACAGTCGTTGATTTAGGGAGGTTGGATCTTATCCGCAGATCGTGAAATAAAAAATCTGAGTCGTCTGTTCAGGAGCACCGTCAATATCGTGAGATCGACGGTTCTGTCGCATTGCGGGCATTAAAGGTGCGTGAACTTTAAAAAGTTAAGGGTGGGATGCAATTGAAACCATAGTTTTGGAGAAAGGGTACATGGCAATTGGAGGTGGATTACGAGGAGAAAAGCAGTTGATCCCAAACCACTCTTGGACACTCCCAAAATCGTTTGCTTACGTAAGGACGTAGATTGAGGTCACATGTGACAGGAGGCTAACAAGAAAAGAGCTCACGCCCGCAATCACGTGGTCACGAGAGACCATCACCGAAGGTCACGGCCAATGGTCATGTGGAGAGGAACATTGCTCCAGGTGCTAGTTCGTGCATGTAAATTTCATGAGGACCTGTGGATCAAAAATCCTCTGTGTGTATAATCCAACGGCACATATTAAGTAGACAATCTGATCGAAGGGTTGTTATTTCTCTTCGTGGTTTCTTGATCAATTACGATTCAATTACACTAACTGAATCATTGTTCTGGGGCATTGGAATCATTGTTCTTGAGCAGTTTGAGATTCCCGACTCGGGCATTGGAGATTTGGAGTGTAACGGATGATGAGAGAAGGAATAAAGAAAAAATGTCGTGACAGAGGCAGGTTGTTGTTTTCTCGGTAAAACAAGTTGAATTGTATATGATCAAGAAGACAGCAGGAACAGAGCATGAAAGATGAAGATATGAAGAACATAAACTGGACAGAGCAGAAATGGTGAAAACAGCAGACTGTACGAGAACTTAAGCGAAAGAAGATGAAAGCATGAACCCACTGATGCAGGTAGAGAAGAGAAATGTAGTTGAACAGTGATGAGACTAATAAGCCATTGATAAATATTGTATCACTGTAATAAATTTCAGAAAGCAAAGATTTATATCTCAGGGTGGTAGGGTGGTGCTAGGGAGGACTGTTGTCCTCAGAGTTTCAAGTGGGTGCTTGAACACAGGGAGTTGTGGCTTCCATCTAGTTGCAATTAGAAAAACCAGGGTGGTAGGGTGGTGCAAGGGAGAACTATTTTTATCTATTGTACAGGTTGGTTCTTGTGTGATTGGAAGTTGGTGCTTCCATCCAGTTGGTGTTGGAACACTCAAGGAGTTGGTGCTTCCTTCTAGTGGGTGCTAGAGAAACCAGAGAGTTGGTGCTCTCGGCAAGTTACAGCTTGTAAAACAGAGGTGGTAGCCTCACATTGATTTGGTGCTCAAAGATAGATTATGTAGAGAACATAAAAAGACTGGCTATCATTCGAAGAAGAAGAGGTTTTCTCCCTTTATGGGTTTCCTCAGGAATATCTGTTTATGTATACTTCATGTGTGTGATTGATGTTGAATACTCTATTTCTTACTTCCCTGAATTATTGTGATCATCATTGAGTGTTTTGTAATGAGTTTAAAATGGGCATAATTGTTTAAGTACAGTAACAACTAATTCACCCCCCCCCCGCTCTCAGTTGTCTAACACAAGGTATAGTGTGGTTTGGGATATAATGTAGTTCAGGAGAGACTTATTTGTTGGTTGGTTACATGATTCTGATTGGACCAACAACCATGATGAACAAAATTCTATTGTAGGGTGTCTTTTCAATCTCGGTTTAAGAAATGTGCCCTCAATCTTTCTTCAAAAAAAGCGAAGTATCAAGCAACAATTTGTTCAAGTCAAGAAGCCATGTGGCTTCAACATATCCTTTTAGAGTTTGGATTCCCCCTATAGCATCTGACCACACTCTAGTGCGACAATCAAATTGTTAATCATCATGGAAAATATCCAGTTCAACATCAGTGACAAACACATTGAACTAAACATGCACTTCATAAAGAAGCTTCTTCAATATCATTTACTCAAAGTGCTCTATTGCCATACAGATGATCAACTTGTGGAGGAATTGGGATGTTGAGTTTCAAAGACCTACATAAGATATATTTGGATGAACTTGATCGATATGTAACATGGTGATTCTATAGATGTAGATGGAGATTGTCAAACTGAATATTGCAAAGTTGACATGACTTGCAGTGATAGTTCAGACATCGAGTTTTGATGTGAAAGAGAACTTGATAGATATGTTCAAGATAAATATATTCAAAAATAGTAATGAAAATAGTAATAGTATTGAATATGTTTTTAGTAACATGTATTGTTGTAATTCTCATTACATTTTAGAAATGTGAATAGATTCTTGTAATGACACTAAAATTTCTTGTAATATAGCACATAGAGGCATTGAGAGTGCATGAAAGGAAGGTAGGATATGGTGTTATATTGGGAGATTGCATGACACATGGTGCCCCTCGTAGCATGTTTATTCTTTATCCCTAAAGAAAGAATTTTTTTTAGTGTTAATAACAATTGTTTTAGCTATTATCCCTATCCTTATGTATGTATGTAGTGGAATCATCGGTCTTCTTATGTCGATCATTTGTTGTAATGAATTTTTTCCTTTAGTTCTTATTACCTATATATCATGTTTCAGATTGTATGACACATGGTATCCCTCATAGGTT
The DNA here is from genome assembly GCA_000966675.3 of Picea glauca. Classification (NCBI taxonomy): domain Eukaryota; kingdom Viridiplantae; phylum Streptophyta; class Pinopsida; order Pinales; family Pinaceae; genus Picea; species Picea glauca. The sequence continues at coordinate 20,701 of JZKD02S1835846.1, read as the reverse complement.
GTTTATTCTTTATCCCTGAAGTGAGAATTAGTTTTAGTGTTAATAACATTTGGTTTATCTATTCTTCCCCCTCTGCGTACATGTGTGTGGTTGAATCATTGGTCTTCTTATGTTGATCATTTGTTGTAATGAATTTTTACCTTAAGTTCTTTTTGTTATGTATATATCACGTTCAAGATTTGTGTTGTCCTCTATATTTTGTTTTATAATGATCATCGCATAAGTTTGTTTGTTTCTCATTACATGATCATATTGAATATGTTTTTAGTAAGATGTAGTGTTGTAATTATCATTACATTTTAGAAATGTGAATAGATTCTTGTAATGACACTAAAATCATTGAGAGTACATGAAAGTGATCCGGGATATTTTCATCGTGACTTATAAAGAAATGCATTAAATGAGCATAAATTAAAGTGCACCATTAAAGAAATAAAAAATCAAAAAAATGAAGAGACATAAGCATCAGATCTTAACACAAAACTTGATAATGGAGTTCGTCCCTGGTGGAATACGTCTCCAGGTCCTGCTCTCGAATGGGTAGGCTTTTTCATTAACTCGGCAAAAGAACTTGGCAAAATACATAAGTGTACCTCATTCTGAAATCAAACTGCAGAAATAATGCTCAGATCAGAAAACAGACAACACCACTGAATTTGTGGCGTTGAATTACCCAAAAAGGATTGTCTCCACACCTTGATCCGAATCTGCCACTCCCAAGCCCAAGAAGAATTTTTTCTCGATTTGTGTGCCCTCTGCAACCTGCAATAATGATTGTACCTCCCCCAAAAATCATGCATGGAAGGTTGTACGGTCTGTGCCTCCCCCTCTGTGGTTGGGTGGATACACCTTTTAATAAAAAAATGTGGGCGATAGTACCAAGTGGCACCTGCGGCCTGATGGTTAGGGGCAGAAGTGTTAAGGCGTGGACAAAGGTGGAGGTTCTAGGGTCGATCCCCACGGACTCCATTTTTGATTTGTTTTTTATATGTTGTATACAATGTATTATCTATTCCGGAAACTTTAGCGGATCCTCTAGAAGGTCCTCCAACGAGATTTAACGATGACTATAGTTAGCGTGGTCCGCCAGATTTGGCGAACCCGCCACCACTATTTTTTGTTTCAAAATTCGTCCACGGTTCATCCTTGTGCATTTCCTGTATGCCATGTGGCAGCCCCTAATTGGGCCACATGGTAGCCTCTCATTGGGCCACGCTGCCCCTGCCAAGTCAGCATGCCACGTCATTCATACAGACTGCCACATGGCATGATCTGATTGGTCTACGGATCGATCCAAAAATCCAATAATCAAATGACATGTGGCAGCCTCTGGTGTTGCCACATCATCATGTTGATGTCAGCATGCCATGTCCCACTTCCCTTCTCCTACCGCGTGAATTTTACGGATGATGAAGTCATTTGTACAGATGTTGACGTCAGCAGTATGGATGATGACTCATCCCCTGCTAACTGGGATAGGTAGACCAAACTTAGACATTAATATGTTTCAATCTGTAACTTCGTTTGACAAGACGTTTGCACCATTAGAAATATTGTGATGCGCTCTTCGCGATCATGTCATTTTCACTGAGTTTTGGGAACTTTAAATTTTTTCTCTTTCTCTGTCTACTGGAGCCATTCTGAGCATTTTGAGTTGCCTCTGTGAGTTCTGAGTTTTCCTTAGCCTTCTTTGGATCCTTTTTTTATCACGCCTTCCCGCTGAGAGATTTTTGGACAACTAAAACCTTTCATCAATCAACAGGTAAGTGAGGGAAGAGTCCCCTCACTTTGTTCTTCTCGATCCACTTTTCCTTGTTGAATGTGTGCCTTTTAAGCCTACTCGAAGATAATCAACATCACCCCTGCGTGAATTCCTCGTCCTTCGGTCCAGGATGATATCTTCCTATAGCTCACCTAAGTACTTAGGTGCAAACTCATCAACTGAAGGTATTGAAACTTCCTCATATTGATCCACGATCATGGTAGGCTCAAAACATTTCAAGTTCTCAATGTTCAAGTAAATATGCATGTAAGGTGGAAGATCTAGACGAAAAGCATCGGTACCACTTTTTTCCAAGATAGTGAAGGGTCCATAAGGAATGGGCTTGAGTTTCTTGCCTTCACCCTTAAATATCTCCTTGTTGATGTGAAGTCATACCCGATCTCCAACCTGGAATTGATGATCAACCTTATGCTTGTCATGTCGAGCTTTATACTGTGCTTCATTTTCTCCAATTGTTCCATGACTGCCTGGTGTATCTGTTGGATCCTCTAGATGAACTTGTGGGATTTGTCCTATGTTCGTTCTTCATTCACATTGGCATCTCTCCCATACATCAATTCCAAAGGAACCTTTGGTAGGTACCCAAAACATGTCTCAAAAGGTGAACTCTAAGTGGATGAATGTAAAGATCAGTTGTATGCATGTTGTACATAGGGTATATGTTCATCTCATAATTTGGGATGGTTGTTGCAGTAGCCTCAAAGAAAAAGCACCATTGTTTTGTTTACCACCTTTGTTTTTCCATCGGTCTATGGATGATAAGAAGTGATCCTCTTCAATTTGGTGTCCATCAACCTCCACAAGCTAGTCCAAAAGTCCCCAAGGAATCAAGTATCTTGATATGAGACGATGAATGTGGGTAATCCAAAGTGAACCCAAACATACTAAAAGAAGAGATTAGCAGCCTGCTCAGCAGTGACATTATTTTTATATGGCATCAAGATACACATCTTGTTGAACCTATCCACTACAACATACAAATAATCATAACCCCCTTTGGTCATTGGTAACCCCCCAAAAAATCCATGGAGACACTTTCCCATGGATGGGATGGAACAGGAAGTGGTGAGTATAGCCCCAGTTTTCTATTAGTGGGCTTACAAGTAGAACACATCACACACCCCTTTACATATTTAGTTACAATTTCTTTCATTTGAGGCCAATAACAAAACCTCTGCAAATGAGCCATATTTTTTCCTACCCAAAAATGCCCAGACACAAGAGAAGTGTGAGCTTTGCGTATTACATGGACTCGTTCACTTGTAGGAATACACATTTTTTCAAGATGGTAGAGTAGTTTTCCCTCCAGACAATAGTTCTCTACCTGTGCATCAAGGGTTAGCTTTGCATATACTTCCTTAAAATCTTCATCGATGGCATATTTTTATACATAGCTATCATGAGATAAAGAAGTATTCTTCAAAACAATAGAAGCAGCAATAGGAGGTCTAGAAATCATATCATCTACCTTGTTACTTGTATGCTTTTTGTACGTGATTACCAAATGAAATTGTTGTAGAAAACCCATCCACCTGTAGTGTCGATATTGTTGCAATTTGATTTGTGCTTGAAGATATTGTAAGGGCTGGTGATCCATATGTATGATTGTTTCCTTCCCTAACAAGTAGTGCTTCCATTTCTTTACGCTCTTGACTAATGCATACAACTCTTTATCATATGTAGGATAGTTAACAACAGCTTGGTTAAAAGTTTCATAGTGGTAACAAATAGGCTTATGATATTGCATCAATAATGCACCCATGGAGTATCTGCTAGCATCTGTCTTGATCTCAAAATCTTGTTGAAGATTCGGCAATGCTAATACTAGTGTGGTACTGATCTCCTCCTTCAAAATATTGAAATATTTTTGTTTCTTTCCTTTCCACTGAAAAGTGTTCTTCACACTAGTTAAGGCCTGAAAAGGAGCTGCTATAAAGGATAAGTTGGGAATGAATATCCTCTAATATTGGACTGCACCTAAGAAACTTCGGACTTCAGTTACACTCTTTGGCTCGGGCCATTTTACAATTACATCAATTTTGGAAGGATCAATTTTTAATTGTCCTCCTCCTACAATATGACCTAAGTACACAAGTGCAGTCTTTCCCAATTCACATTTAGACAATTTTACATACATCTTTGCCCTTTTCAAAGTATCCAATACTTGCTTTACATGCCTCACATGTTCATCCCAAGTCCTTCTAAAAACAAGAATGTCGTCTAAATATACAATCACAAATTCATCTAGGAAAGGCCTAAATACATCATCCATCACACGCATGAAAGTTGTCGGAGCGTTACAAAGCCCAAACGGCATAACTAACCACTCAAACAATCCATGTTTGGTTTTAAAGGAATTTTTCCATGCATAATGTTCTGAAACTCTTATTTGATGATATCCACTGCACAAATCCAACTTAGTGAAATAAACATCATTCTTCAATTGATCAATTAAATCATCTATCCGAGGAAGAGGGTATCGATTTTTCACTGTGATTTTATTTAAATCCCGGTAATCCACACACATTCGCCATGTGCCATCTTTATTTGGAACCATCACGATCGGAGAACCACAAGGATACTAATTGGGCCTGATGACCCCTTGATCCAATAATCCATGTACCTACTTCTTGATCTCTGTCATCTCCACAACTGACATCCTATACATGCCCACATTAGGAAGAGGAGAATCTTGTTGAGGAGTATGTCATGTTGGATTTCCCTCTTAGGAGGTAATCCATCTGGTTCCTGAAAAATATCATCACACTTAGAAACAATATCAATTAATTCCTTCTTATGAGATGGATCACACCCTTGGAAAGCGTCGGATGTCCCGACATCTTTCTCTCTAACGACCATGAGTAAATATTTATTATTAGTGTTTATGAGTCTTTTCATTTTCCCTACACTAACAAGTGTTGTATTTACCCTCATGTTGTGAGCTCTAACAATATATTCCAATCCCCCTCTAGTAAGGTGGTATTTGTTCTCATGACGAAAGAAGATTTATTTTCTATCATAAAGATAAGGACTTCCCAACACTATGCCACATATATCAAGTGGTACAACATCCAAATCCACTTCATCAATCAACTTTGAAGCAATAGAAAATATGATCCTACATTATTTGGTGACATTAAATTTTTCTTTATCACATACCCAACCAAAAGGATAAGGATTCGGATGTAGTTTTGTTTCAAGACTCATGTTATTGACAAGTGCTTCAGATATTAAGTTTACTTGGGAACCCAGATCAAATAATGCATCTATCTTAGTATGTTTAGATACAACTCTTATATGAAATAACTCATTCCTCTTTTGTTCATCAACATGAGATTAATCATTGGAACTAGAACTAGCATGAAGAGAATATTTAGCTTGTACTCCAACTATTATGATCTTTCCTTCATATCCTGAATCGGAACCAAGATCTCGTTGCACTGTAGCAACGGTCTTTGTCTTCCCCTTTCCACCGAACTGTTACAGTTTCTTTTCTAGATGCAGTTTCCAATCGTGTTATTCATCTTGAACGCTCTTCTTGCAATGAGTGCAAGATGGTTTTCCTCCTTCTCTCATTACTATAGAGGTCTTCTTATCCTTCCTTTTAAACTTCGTAACAGTCTTTTGTGGGAAATTGGAAGGTTTCTTTGTGGGATCTTCTTGAACATGTTTCCCCCTGTTCTCATGGTGAGTGGCTTGCATACAAACTTCGTCAAGACTAGTGGGGTTAAACAACAGCAAAGTATGAAGAATATAACTGTGAAGTGCACCAATATACTTCATTAAAGTTTCATAAGAATCCAAAGGAATATTCAATGCAAGAGATTTCTTCCTAAATTCTTCTGTGAAACTTTGTACAGTTTGACCTTCACTTTGCCTTAAAGTTTTCCATTCCATCATTGTTTTATGTAAATACCCTAATGGATAAAATTGTTTCCTTATTGTTGATTTGAATTCCGACCATGAGGAAAGAATATTACCACACTTACTTATGTCTTGAATCTTTCTCTCCCACCATACGAGAGCGGTGCCTTCCAACCGAAGAGAATCCAGTTGCACTTTAACTTACTCTTCATCAATATGTTGGACACAACAATACACTTCAACCTATCGGATCCAGTTTTCTAGCTTTTCAGGATTAGCATCTCCATTAAACATAGGTAAAGGAAATTTTACATCAACCTTTAATAATGGTTTCTTAAAAGAGGCTTTATGGCTAGAATTACGAGAATTATGAGAATTCTCAAAGGAAAATGGACTAGAACTTCAAGGTGAAAATGAAGGCTCAGGAGGATCTCCTCCAGCCCCTTGGTTTACCAAAGCATCATCATCTACATGTGCTTCCTTTTTCTTCCATTTCTTCTTCATCCTCTTCTCGTAATATCCATACATTCGTTTGACCATTTATGACATGCGATAAAATACCATGTGAAAGTTTTTCTCATGTTCATCATGTTTGTCCTCTTCTGCCATTTTCTTCCTTCGGGATGCACGGCCAACTTCGGGATTAAAAGTCTTAAGAGTTCCTTCACCTTGCTTATGCTTGGCCCTAGTAAGAATTCACACTCAACAATTCAATTCAAAGACGAGTACTCTGATACCAACATGATCCAGGATCTTTTATCGTGACTTATAAAGAATTGCATTAAATGAGCATAAATTAAAGTGCATCGTTAAAGAAGGAAAAACTCAAAAAAATGAAGAGACATAACCATCAGATATGAACACAAAAAATTCATAACGGAGTTCGTCCCTGGTGGTCTACGTCTCTGGGTCCTGCTCTCAAATGGGTAGGCTCTTTCATTAATTYAGCAAAAGAACTTGGCAAAATACATAAGTATACCTCATTMTGAAATCAAGCTRCAGAAATAATGCTYTGATCAGAAAACAGAGAGCACCAYTSAATTCGTGGCATCGAATTACCCAAAAATGACTGTCTCCACACCTCRATCTGACTCTGGCACTCCCAGGCCCAGGAAGAATTATGTCTCAGTTTTTGTGCCCTCTGCAACCTGCAATAATGAYTGTACCTCCCTCGAAAATCRTGCACGGYTGGTTGTACGTTCTACGCCTCCCCCTCTKTGGTTGGGMGGATACCYCTTTTAATAAAAAACACARGAGAYAGTACCAAAKGGCACTCATGGCCTAGTGGTTAGCGGTGGAAGTGTTAAGGCATGGGCAAAGGCGKAGGTTCYGGGGTWGATCCCCAYGGACTCCATTTTTGGTTTGTTTGTTATATGTTGTATACAATGTATTATATGTTCCRCTAAATTTATCGGTGCCRCTAGAAGGTCCTCCGACGACATTTAACGATGACTATAGTTGGTGTGGTCCRCCARATTTGGCGGACYCGGCACTATTTTTTGTTTCAAAATTCGTTCAYGGGTCGTCCTTGTGCATTTCCCGCATGCCATGTGGWAGCCCCTGATTRGGCCACRTGGYGACCTCTCATTGGACCATGCTACCCCCTGCCAAGTCAGCATGCCACGTCAATCGTACAAACTGTATGGACTGCCATGTGRCACGATCCGATTGGTCCAYGGRTCGATCCAAAAAGMCAATAACCGGGTGACACGTGGTAGCCTCTAGTGCTACCACATCATCATGTTGGCKTCAGCATGCCACGTGTCACTTCCCTTCTCCTTCCACGTGCGATGTACGGATGTTGACTCATCCCCTGCTAACTGGGCTAGGTTGACCAAACTTTGACCAYGAATATCTTTCAATTCGTAACTCTGTTTGACCATCCATTTACACCGTTAGAAATCTTGCGACGCGCTCTTCGCRATCATGTCATKTTCACTGAGTTTTGGGAAATTTTTATTTTTTCCCTTTCTCTRTCTGTTGGAGCCATTCTGAGCATTCTGAGTTGCCTCTRTGAGTTCTGAGTTGTTCTTAGCCTTCTCTAGATCCTTTTTGGATCAGAAAGGAAGGTARTAGATGGTGTTATATTAGGAGATCTTTATCCCTGAAGTGAGATTTAATTTCAATGTTTATAACATTTGTTTTAGTTATTCTTTTCATCTTTGTACATGTGTGTGGTTGAATCATTGATCTTCTTATGTCGATCATTTTTTATACAAACTTTTTCATTTAGTTCTTTTTAAATAATAATAATAATAATCTAATTTAAGGTCAGGACCAAGCCAGATACAATGGGTGATGAGAGCCCCTTGTTTGTGGGACAAGGGACCCTCCTCCGCACAACAAATTGATTGCTAAAGTATACGGAGGTGTACATACCCTACCCCCTCTTATTTGAACATGTGACCTCTTAAGAGGAAACATATGTTCTTAAACATTAGGCACACTTAGGTTGTACATATATATCATGTTCTAGATTTTTTTTTCCTCTATTTTTTGTTTATAATGATCATCTCATAAATCTATTTGTTTCTTTCGAATATATATAAAGACATCTCTTCTCATTGAAGAAAATTAACTTCCAAAATATTATCAATTCAAACAGATGTGTTTACTATAGCTATTAGTTCGTATATCTAAAAAAACTATGCAAATTCTATAATGATTTTAGGTCTTTAGTTATTTTTATTACATATATATCATGTTTCGATTTCTTTGTATACCTAGAAAAATAAATTAAGCTAATTATTTTTCTAAAATCTTGCAAATTCTATAATGAGTTATTGTCTTTACTTCATTTTATTACATATATATCATATATGATGTTCCTAATTTATTTGTTATATATTTCTTTTGTTTTATAACAATCATCACATAGACTTATTTGTTCCTTTCAGATTTATATAAAAACATTGTTGTCCATCTGTTAGCGCTAGAAGTCAACTCAAGACTGCTATTGAGTTAAGATTAACACACCTTGTTTCAAAATGTTCAATAGGGGGTTTTATGATGGATAAATCCTTGCTTGATTTGAAATGGAATAATGATCTGATATGTTAAAATCACTTACCTAAGTGAAGCAAGTCAAGTAAACAAAATTGATGACTAGAGATTTAATATTTAAGTGATATGATTGAGAGAAAGGGGAAAAACAGAAACTGATAAATACACAAATAACAAAACTTGTCTTTAATGTCTTTATGCAGCAGAGGAATAAACCTTTATCTAGAATTCATTCTAAATAATATTTAAGGAGAAAAACACCAATGTCGCAAAGATTACTAAAACATGTTAAAGCAACCTTTTTAGCACAAACAACATTTTTCATAAAATCGTATAACACCAGCAAAGTGTTTTAGAAGAAATCATGAAGATGATCAAAACAGAAGGAATACAGACTAACCATCAATTTCATTAGCAATTGAAGTCTTTACATAGGCAAGATAGATCAAAACAATATTTATATATGTAATATCAAGCCAAAAACATGGATTCAACCCCTTCTTCCTTTACTTCATCAAATATGTAGAGTTTTTTTACAGCAGTTCCATTACATTTAAGATCAATATGATATCTAGGGATATCGCAAAACTAACTCCTACGGGCCCAGAGGACGAATTTTTCCCATATCTAGTGATACATATAAATGGAAACAGTTACAACTAAGGTCATTTAATCTAGGCAATAGTTTGCATAGAGATAGGTCGTTTTGTTTACTTGAATACAACTGGATGGTATGTTGCATATTTCATGAGATCTGCCCAATCCTTTATCATCCATTCGATCCTTTGTGATCCACATGTTTGCAACATCTGACAATAATAGTTGACTGGCCCATTTTCTCATCCACCAAAAGAGGTTGTGAATCAACTTTTAAAAAGGGATATAATATTCTCTCTTTAATTTCCACAAAATATAACCTTCATTATCTACTATTTCCATCAGAAAATGCAATTATGTGCATTCTTTTGCAAAATCGGCGGCTAAAGGTGTCTTTATAGCGCAATTGTTTTTTCTGTGAAGAGTGATACGAGAACTTCCTGTAGGGCTCTTTTAAAACCCGATTTTAATATCATTCATGCTTTCCTTTCCCATATTACATCCAATCCTTATTTCAAGGAAGATAACAACTCAATCTCATGAGATCAAAAACAGCTTTTATCAAGCTTTCAACATCATAAGTCAAAAATGGATTTTTTGCATAAACACTAAAGACCTCAAATTAAGACTTCTCCCTGGAAAATGGATTTAGATGCCTCGGCTAACAGATCCAAATTATCACCTATGGCTTGCTTCGTTTCAGAATGAGTTGTCATCCTCCTTTGCCTATCATCTCCATATTTGGCTAAAGGCTTTGATCCCTTCCTGCTTTGTTTACTTTGTTTTATGGAAGATAGTTTGTCGTTCCCTGCAGGAGCCTTTCTATTTGCCAGTAGATCTTTATTTTTCGGTTTCTTCTTCTCGGACTTGATTTCATAAACCTTTTTTCTTGTTGATGGCTTTGCATTAGGGTTTGTAGGCTCGTCGTCGTTCATGATGACCTTATATTTAATGGTAGGGTTGTAAAAGGCTTTGGATTTTAATCTAAATTTTTTGTGTGGCCTAGTACTTATTTTTCTTACTAGGATTTTATATCTATCCACGTCATCATCAGAAGAACTAAAACAAGGAGGAAGTGTCTTTGGGATGGGTTCTTCAACTTGTATAGGGTTTACAGGTGTCTCTATTGTTTCAAGTTCTTTCATTTCATTCGAGATCACAGGTTCTACTAACCTCTTACTTTTTCTAATGTAAATATTATGTGCATGAGGGAAAGGATGCCTACTTCCACCCAGTGCATGAGAAGATCCTTCGCCTAGTTGCACACTGGTTTGGGTGTCCTCATCTTGTTCATATGAAGTATTCATACCGACCTTCCTTTTATTCTTTCTCGAAGAAGTAGGTGGACTTATGCTTGAAGATGCTCATGGCATTGGTTCAACAGCTTTATCAGTTGATTTCTGGGTAGGAGAATGAACTTCTAATTTAAACCCTGAACGGATCAAGAATTGATCCCATGTCCTCTGTCGTTTCTCCAACTCTGCTTTAACCAGTACTTTGATTAACCCTTGATGATAGATACCATCTGGTGGGGTTATGGGATTTTCTTGAACTTTCATGGCCATTTTATTCAAATCTCTCAAGAAGTAATATGGCAGGTTCATCCTTTTGATTCCTAACAAATGAAGGAGCAATCGTAAGTGAAAAAGGAAAACAGTGGAATATAGCCCCTCACATGTGATAAAACGTTTGAGCATCAGCAGAGATTCCATCCACTCGTCAACTATCCAATCCTTAGGAATACCCTTGGCCCAATTGGGATCTTTGTGCTCTAGTTTCAAGAATTGATTGACATCCCCTCATGTAATTAACTTGTTTTTGAACCACTTTTCACCATCAACGGGGAGATTACAAGTTGATGTTATTGAATCCTTTGTGCCCTGCATAATCAAATTTGCAATCCCAACCTTTTTTCCATCAAAACCTTCAACGAATGCACAGGCTACACCATAATCATTGCCATATAACTTGTTCAAAAACATATACCAGCCAGCCTGGTCAAAGATATGTCTGTTATCCTCGTATGCCTCCATGATCTCGAGTCCTTCTGGTTATTTTTTTTCATGTGTCCACCTTTACCCATCCTACAATTGCGACCAGAAGACTAGATTCCTTTCTATATGAGTGAAATATGTCTACTCTGTGGAGATATAGACGAGATTTGTTGGCTATAATGAGGAAATCTAAATTTACTAGCTGTAATTTTGAACAGAAAAAACACCAGATTTAAGAAAACTGCCTTTTTTAAAAACCCCCTCTGTGTGACGTCTTGGTTAACATGTATAGACAACTAAAAGTACCACCACCTTTACATGTTTTGATATGGTTAGGTACTTGATAACCACCTTTCATCCAGGTAGGATGATCCACGTCCTCAAATTCACTCCAACCATATGTGTGATGATGAAACAAGGACAGGTGGAAGTTCCTGTAGCGACTTGCATAAACTTGTCCTTTGGCATATTTGGAATGAAAAACGAATTGAAAGTCGTTATCTATATTAGTAATGATGAGACAAAAGTTATGACACGATGTATGATCTTCGATGAAAGGATTTAAAACTTTAAATGGTGTCATAGGACAGTCTTACAAACATATTAATCCTATCCCCTTTTATAAAACTAAGTATCCCTCATTTCTCTCATCATAATACTAATTTGACCCCCTTAATAAGATTTTGAACCCTTAATCAAACTAATGATTAGGATTTATAGCTTATACAAAAATTTTGAAATGGAGAAAATAAGAGATGAGAGATGAGACTTAGCAGAACATAATAGGTGATAACAATGGCTCCATGGGGGATGGAGTTCTCCCTGTGGAACTCCAAGAACTTTGAGTAGACATGTGTCGTATGTTCCTTCAAACTATCTGCCATGTTTATCTGCAGACTGCAACTGTTTCAACTCGTGAAGTTTGGTGAAACTTATTCAAAACATATCAAATTGAAAAATCAAAACTAACACTAGAAATTGAAAAGGATAAGTTGCACCCTGGTTCCATTGGGATATGGAGTCCTTATTTCCTAACTACCACACCACACCGATATGTACAATGATATTTAATCCCCCAATGGATTTAGTAAAAGAACTTTTTTAGAAAACACTCATTTACAGGGCCACCAAAAATCTCTTCACCTTCCAAATTCTGCAATAGGAAAGTGTTGTTGTCCAAGGCCTTCTCCACCCTGAATAAACTTGTTCACAGGGTATCAAATTTCCCATGATAGTATTCTCTACAGGCATCCCATTTTAAAACTAAACCTCCGGGTAGCAACTATTTTGTTTTAGCTTTTCTGTCAAAATTCTCTTTAACTTTCTATTGATGTTGATGTGCCTTCTCAAAAAAATTCTCTCATGCTTGCTGCAATTCTACAATCTGACAAATCCTTCTGATAGCATCATTAGGTTCAGCTTCGATTTCCTGCAGATATTTTACAACTAGAAAAGCAAGTTGTACTAGAAGATTGTTTCCATTCCATATACTAACTGAAACGGTGAAGTTCCAATTTCTCTCTTTGTGCTAACACAGTCAACCCATAAAGCATATTTCAAATTTGAATCCCAAGCTTTATTATTATCTTCCAGAAGTTTATTAATGATCTTGACCATACTTTTATTGGATGATTATGCTAGGCCATTTCCCTGTGGGTAATAAGCAGTAGAATGCCTGATCTTTATACCATAGTCTTCACGGAATTTTACCATGTTATTAGATTTAAAAGATGCAATGTTATCTGTGATGATCACTTTTGGACAACCAAACCTAGATAAAATATTTTCTTCAAGGAAACTTATGATTACTTTATCAGTTTCCCTCCTTGTAGGCATAGCTTCAATCCACTTCGTGAAGTAATCTGTAGTTATCATAATCCATCTATGTTGGCCACTAGATGGAAGGTGAATCTCACCTATGAAATCCAAAGCCCACTGTTGGAAAGGTGTAGACACTTTTATAGGCTTGAGAGGTAAGGACTTAAGCTTATGTTTACCAGCAAACCTTTGGCATTTCTCACATGCTCTAACATTTGCACGAACATCAAAAAATAGACTAGGCCAATAATATCCAACCCTAAGAATATTATATGCAGTGGACTTCCAAAAGTGATGTCCCCCACACGCTCCTTCATGAAACTCTGTCAAGACTCTCTGTGCTTCTTCTTCATCAAGGCATTTTAGTAAAAATCCAGAAGGGTCCTTCCAAAACAAAGTTTGATTATTCACACAATACTTAACAACTTTGAGTTTCAAGGATCTTACTTTAGACTTATCCATTCGTAGAGGATCTTGGAAATTCTGCAGAAAATAAAGGATATCTTTGTACCATTCTGATTCAGCAATATTTTCATTGACTTGAGAATTGTTGGTTTCAGGATGTAAATTTTGTGAATTGTTAGAGATGTAATCAACTCCCAGAGCTCTGCAATTGGAATCAGCTAGCAGCTTAGCTAACCCCTGCCCTTTGACTAGCTTAGTAGGCTTGATCTCCATGTCATATTCAAGCAACTTATCTATCCATTTATTTTTCTTTCCATCATTGTCAGACTGAGTCAAGATATCTTTAATAGCACTATATGGTACATATGCAGTGACTTTGGAATGTAGCACATAAACTCTAAAAGACTTTAGTGCTTTAACCAAAGAAAAATATTTCGTCTCCATGATAACGTATTTTAACTCAGCATCCCGAAGTGCCCTACTGAAAAGGAAATGGGTTGTTTAAAACCCTCAGAATTTCTCTATAGAAGGGCAGTTGCTAAAGTATCTTGAGATGCAAAAGAAAAAATCATGAACTCTTTTTCAAAATCTGGGCTAATCAAAACAGGGGCATCTAAAATAACCTGCTTAATAGACTGGAAAGAATCTTTAGCTTCAGTTCTCCATTTGATCTCACTACCTTTCTTCAACATGTCAATTATGTGTTTGACCAATTCAGCAAAGTTGGGAATAAACCTTCTGAGAAAGTTTATCTTCCCAAGGAAAGACTGGATTTCCTTCTTAGTTTTAGGGATAGAAATCTTTTGAATGGCTATCACTCTAGCAGGATCAATTTTAACTCCATCAGCACAAACAATATGACCTAGCAATTTCCCTTGTTCTAAAGAAAAATGAGACTTTTTTGGATTTAAAGAAAGACCATACCTTCTGCACTTCAGAGATACCTGTCTCAAATGACGTAGATGCTCCTCATCAGAGTTAGAGAATATAGTAATTCCATCCAAATAAATGACAACAAACTTATCGTTCTCTCCCACGAAAGTGATATTCATGGTTCGTTGAAAAGTGGCCCTAGCATTCATTAAACCAGAAGGCATTTGGGCGTACATAAAAGTAACCCAAGGTGTTGTAAAAACAGTCTTCTCCATATCATCTCGATGAGCAGATACATGATTGTATCCAGAGAAACCATCAATCATAGACAGGATGCTAGATCCTACCACCCTCTGCAATATATGTTCCATTTTGGGAAATGGATAGTTGTCTTTTCGGGAACACCTGTTCAAATTCCTGAAATCGACACAAAGTCTAATTTCACCATTTTGTTTTCTCACTAGCACCATATTTGCTATCCAATCAAAATACCTCAAGAGTACAATGATCTTAGCATCTAAAAGTTTCTTGAATTCCTTCTCCATAATTGGTAACAAAAGAGGATTAATCTACCTTAATTTATGCTTGAAAGGTTTTACATTCTCTTTCAAAGCTATATTGCTTTGAATGATAATTTCATCAAAGGTCCTAAGATCCTCATATTGCCATGAAAAAACATCAATGAACTCCTTCAACAGTTCTTTGTATTTAGCTCGGTATTTTGTTGATAGGAATTTTGATAATTTAACATGCTTGGGGTTTGCAATAGTCCCAAGATTGCAATCAGTCACCTCTGCTTCTTTTTCTGGATCAGAGAGCTTCACAAGAACATCATTGTGATCAAAAATCATTCAAGAGGCACCAGAGATTTTGGGATATGATTAGTGGGCAATTGCAAGATCTTATGCCCAGCAATCATATTATGAAAATTTAAATTCTGATTGTCCTCATCTAAATCCTCATCTTGATCAATATGAATTGAAGAAAAATCATCTAAAGCTTCAAGGAACCTTTTGATTTCAAAATCTTCCTCAAATACTCTCCAATGCTTGACATTGTCTGGAATAGAAGGCTTGTACCTAACCTCTACTTCATATTTCATCTTTGGGGGCAAAGGAGGTTTAAAATTACTTGCTTCCACGGCCAATGAATCAGTCTACTCATTCTGATTTCTTGGAATATATACAATGTTGAAAGACAGAAAAAAGGCTTCAATGATGTCCCATACCTCATTTATGTAATCTTTTAACCGAATGTTTTTTGTCTGATATACATCTCTGACCTATTGTACAATAAGTTCAGAATCCCCATGAACCTTTAAATGTTGAATTTTCATTTCTTTAGCTGCTTTGAGACCTAACAGCAATGCCTCATACTCAGCAATATTATTTGTTGTATCGAATTATAACTTGTAAGACAAGGTAATGACTTCATGTTCAGGAGAAAACAACACTACACCTACCCGAGAAAACAACACTACACCTACCCCTGCTCCTTCTCTGGATGAGGCTCCATCAAAATATAATTTCCATAGCAGATTTTTATTCTCAACAGACTGTGGAAAAGCAACTGGTTTTGTCAAAGGCAAATACGGTTGGAAAACATTATCAATATGAAATATAGAAGATCCCAAGTCCACATCAACTGCATAGATAGGATGTTTTATAGAATGATGATTGTCACTGATAATATATGCTAATTGAGCCTCACAATAGAGTCTTCTAAATTCTCCTCCAAAAACAGGTATAGTGGCATAAGAGAGATCCATTTGAAGAGATCCTCCAAGATTCTTACACCATGATCTAGACAACAGCATACCAAACCTAGGAGGGATATCAGCCACAACTATATCCATGACTAAACTTTTTGTTGGGATTTGAGATAATGAAACAACAAGGTCTTTGATAACCCCCAAGCATTTGAATTTTTTGGAATCAAAAGAAAAGAGATCATGGTATGCTTGGAGGATTTCTAACCCCAATTCTTCCATGACAACCTTTGGCATAATATTATGGGAGGCTCCAAAGTCTAACAGGAAGTTATGAAGGATTTTTTCACGAATGGTTAATGAGACATAAAAAGGTGGAGTGGAGTCATCTCTCTCTTCTACAATTGGCCCTAAGACAATAGTGGGTTTTTCATCTTGGAGATTAATCACATCAGAAAAAGGATCTATGACAGAAGAAGGTTGTAACCATTTCAAAATCTGACTCCTATAAGAATTAGTTTTAACCAATTCAGTCAAAGGAATAGTATTTTTTATCTTACTTATCTCATGTTCTAGACTGAAAGGAGATGAGAACTTGTTTGATTCTGGGGTTGATACTTTCATAGTTGGTTGTACTTGATTTATTTTGGTGTTTTTGTTGCATGTCTGTACTATTGGGGTAGCAACTTTATCTTTTTGAGGAGCAGGTTTAGTAGGAGCATATTTGTCTTTCTGAGTAACAGATTTAGCAGGTGTTGATTTGGATCTAAGATTGTACCCATGTTGATCTATGTTACAAAGCATATTATCTGGACCTTCCCCAGTTTGTGCATTTAATGAATCTTCATATTCATTATGTGTTAGGTGATTGAGAGCAATCTCATCTCCGAACAAATGAATATCAAGATCTTCAGCTACCTCTTCAGCTTCCTGTTTTTCCTCAATATAATTATTCTACAGAGGTGTCTGGATTTTCGTATCATCATTATTCTTCTTGTCCCTCTGCATGATTTGAGGGTTGTAAGGTCTTCTATATTGACTTTTATTTTGATTTCCTTCCTGAGGTGTATTCCATTTTTTTTTTTCTAATCTGAGTTTAGACAGCTCAGATGACATTTCCTCCATCTTTCTTGCCATCTCCTCCAAGGAAATCTTCTGATTTTTGGTATTTGATGAAGAAGACTTATATTATTCCTTTAGCTTTCCCCTATCTGATCCCTTCTTGAGTTGTTCTAATGCTAGAATGTTGGATTCAACTTCAAGAGATGAATCTTTCATATCAGCTAGAGTGGTTGATATTCTTTCCCTTAGCAGCAAACAAAAATCAGCATCAAAGGCATTAGCATAAGTGACCTTAGCTAACCTTTCAGCTGGCCTAATATCATTTGGTATCTTCTGGTACATCCGATTAAATCTCTGAGAGAATTCAAAGACAGACTCACCATTATTTCTTCGAAGATTGTTGAATTATGTCATGTAATACAGATCATCTTTATTTTCTCCCCGCTTTCTCAAGAAGGTAACATCAAGGTCTGTGATTGTAGTATTAGAGTTAGCTCTTAGGTTTATGAACCACTTCCTCACTTCTCCATCTAAACTTTGAACAAAAAGCCTCATCCAGACATCATCATAATCCACTTGAGAATTGTCAACAAAGGAATAAAAAGTCGTCAAATGTTCCTCTGCAGTTGTTTCCCCTTCATTGTCAAATCTTGGAAGGTACTTCATGTAATCATTTCCTGGGAGTGGATGAAGATTATTTGGCAATACTAAAAGTGCATATCTTGCAGCCATGATAGCATCCATTGGATTGGGTGGTGTTGCACCTGCCATGGTTTGACCACCTAAAGGTTGATTTACATGTGGTGATTGTGGTGATGAGGGCTTAGGGATGTTCACCAATTGAATCTTTGGAGAAGACTGGAGAATTTCTTCAGCAAGTTTTTTAGTAGCAAGGATATTAACTTGGAAGCTAAGATTGGGTTTCTCTTCTTGAATTTCTTCAAGGATTGGGATCTTTTCTAAGGGAATGTACTTTGTTCCTTCAGGGAATTCAAGGTTTTCCTCAGATTTATATCTTCTCCCAAGATAGGGTGTGTAAAACGATTCTGGTTCAACAAATTCATCTTTCTCCGAGGTGGATTCTTCAGAACGAGGTAAAAGAAACAACTTCTAGGACACTAATTTTTTAAGAGATTTAGATTGTTTTAGGATCTTCTCAGGGTCTGAAATAGCAGGCACATCTGGAGATTCTGGATGGGCTCTAATCCCCTTTCTCGTTGGAGTCAAAGTGTCTTATGTGGAGTCACCAGGTGAAAAGATATTGCAGTCAATTTGTGCCCAGTTATAGTTTCACCATCTACAACTAGATCCATAAACTCTTGTCATTCTACCCAGGGAAAATCTCATCAATTTGTTCCACGGCAACAGTGTCAAAAGATGTTAGCGCTAGAAGTTGACTCTTGACTGCTAAAGAGTCAAGCCTAACACACCTTGATTTAATTGGTTTTAGGAAAACTTAGAGAGTGGTAGGATCAACATGAAGGCAGTGAGATCACTGTAAATCAGCAGCTAGCCATTGGGCATGGAGTCCATTAAAACAAATAACCATGTCTTAACATTCTATGGGTAGCAAATCAAGCTAACAAAACTTAGATCAGCTCCAAGGCTATAGAGAAATGGAATGAGGAAATGAAGAAAACAAAACTGCAAGTTAACCAAAAACCACATTGATCATTGATACACTTACATAGAAGAATACTCAACATTCAGAAACCCATTATGACTGTGAATATAAGAACTTGAATATGAATGTGGAAAAAAATAAAGCATAACCAATACAATAACTCTCTCAAGACAGAATTTGCATACATATATTCGATTGCAGCAAAATACATATTCAAGAAGATGACAAAAAAATGATTAACACAAAATAATAAATTGATCAGAAATTTTGTTATCAGTTGAGATCTTTACATAGAAGTCTTGATAGGATCTTTAAAATTTTACATAAGTTGTTCACCTTCTGCAGCTCTCTCTCAATCCCTCGGACTGAATCCTCACATGTGATAAAACGTTTGAGCATCAGCAGAGATTCCATCCACTCATCAATTATCCAGTCCCTAGGAATACCCTTGGCCCAATTGGGATCTTTGTGCTCTGGTTTCAAGAATTGATTGACATCCCCTCATGTAATTAACTTGTGTTTGAACCACTTTTCACCATCAACAAGGAGATTACAAGCTGACGCTATTGAATCCTCTATGACCTGCATAATCAAATTTCCAATACTGACCTTTTGTTTATCAAAACCTTCAGCAAATGCATGGGCTACACCATAATGGTGGCCATCTAACTTGGTGCAAAACATATACCAGCCAGCCTAGTCAAAGATATCTCTGTTATCATTGTATGCCTCCATGATCTCGGGTCCTTCTGGTTCTTTTCTGTTCACGTGTCCACCTTTACCCATCCTGCAATTGTGACCAGAAAACTAGATTCCTTGCTATATGAGTGAAATATGTCTCTCTATGGAGATATAGACGGGATTTGTTGGCTATAATGAGGAAATCTAAATTTACCAGCTATAATTTTGAATAGAAAAAACTTCAGATTTATGAAAATCGTCTTTTTAAAAAAAAACCTTCGTGTGACGTCCTGGGTAACAGGGACAGACAACCAAAAGTACCGCCACCTTTGCATGTTGTGATATCGTTAGGTACTTGATAACCGCCTTTCAGCCAGGCAGGAAGATCCACGTCCTCAAATTCACTCCAACCATATGCGTGATAATGAAACAGGGACAGGTGGAAGTTCCTAGAGCGCCCTGCATAAACTTGTCCTTTGGCATATTTGGAATGAAAAAAGACTTGAAAGTTGTTATCTTAGTAATGAGAAGACAAAAGCTATGACACGATGTATGACCTTTGATGAAAGGATTTAAAACTTTAAATGATGTCATAGGACAATGTTACAAACATGTACATAATTAATCCTATCCCCTTTTATAAAACTAAGTATCCCTCATTTCTCTCAGCATAAAACTAATTTGACCCCCTTAAGAAGATTTTGAACCCTTAATCAAACTAATGATTAGGATTTATAGCTTATACAAAAATTTTAAAATGGAGAAAATAAGAGATGAGAGATGAGACTTATCAGAACATAGTAGGTGATAACACCATCAAAGAAAATTAACTTTTAAACTATTATCAATTCAACATATGTGTTTTTGAAAGTTAGTAGTTGGTATATCTAAAAGAATCTATTAAAATGATTATTTTCTAAGAGCTTGCAAATTGTAGGTGACAATACCATCGAAGAAAATTAACATTTAAACTACTATCAATTCAACAGATGTGTTTTTGAAAGTTAGAGTTGGTATATCTAAAAGAATCTAAAGTTAGTAGTTGGTATATCTAAAAGAATCTATTAAACTTGGTTATTTTCTAAGAGATTGCAAATTATATATATCAATGTGTTATTTTTCTCAACACTTGGTATTTATTAAGTGATGATTTAAGCATATTAAAATACCATATACATATAAAAGACCTATGTTAAATATAATCACTTTCATAAGAAGTGTTAATAAATAAATAGCAAATAGCTTAATAAACAAAATAAATATTATTTATTAAAAAATACATGTAATAT
>JZKD02S1835835.1:50162-69774 GCA_000966675.3 Picea glauca | reverse complement strand
ATCAATGAAAACTAGTACAAATTTATCTAAAAATCTACTGAGTACATTGTTCATTAAGCACATGAAAGTGGCAGGGTCATTGGTTAACCCAAATGGCACTACCACAAACTCATAACGACCATACCATGTTTAGAAAGTGGTTTTATGGATGTCTTCACCCTTGATTCGGATTTGATGGTATCCCGACCTCAAGTCAATATTTGAGAAAATAGACGCTCCTCCCAACTGATCGAATAGATCATCGATCCCGGGCAAGGGGTACTTGTTCTTTATGGTTACTTTATTAAGTTGTCTATAATCTATACACAATCTAAGGGTGCCATCCTTCTTTTTCACAAACAGGACTGGTGCTCCCCATGGGGACACGCTGGGTCAAATATAACCCTTATCCATCATTTCTTTCAATTGTAAATTGAATTCCACTAACTCATGTGTGCTCATCCGGTAGGGTGTCCTAGACACCGACACCGCTCCTGGTGCGAGCTCTATCGAGAAGTCAATGTATCTTCTCGGAGGTAGACCTGGTACCTCTTCCAGAAACACATATCTGTATTCTTTCAGGATAGGGTGATCATCAGGGCTTGGTTTAGCACCTTTGATGGTTTTTAACACCTGTATTGCATATAGGGGACATCCCTTTCGGAAATACTTTCTCATTTGCAGGGCTGATATTTTCCTCACCGAGACCGATTTTCGGATCCCTTGAAGGGTTATCCTTTTTCCTTCTTTGCTCACACATTCTAAGGTTTTATGGTAACAATCCAATTTGGCTTTATGGGCGTCCATCCAGTCCATACCAATCAACAGATCGTATGATCCCAGGGGTAACACGTTAAGGGTTGCTTGGGTGGGGAATTCACCCAACATTAACTGGCGGGCTGGTATGACCTCTGCTACCCTTCTTTTGGTGCCAGTGGCTAACTGTACCAACCATGGCTTGGTTTGTTTTCATGGCTATAACTTACACTTATCAACAAATTTAGGGGCTATATAACTCAAATTTGAACCAGGGTCAATCAAAACAGACACCAGATGGTTGAAAATCATACCTTCTATTTCCACCACTGAATCTTGGTGGTCAKCTTGGTTATTATCCAATGCGACATAAATCTGCGACACACTCCTTGCTACATCATTGACTGTGGGAGCTTCCTGAATGTTATAAACTTTTCGACTATTCTGTTGTCGGTGTGGACAGTCTCTCAGGAGATGTTCTTCTCCACAACCCCAACATTTCAGAGGTTCTTTCTTTGGGTTATTAGTCTTCACTGGTATAGGTCCAGAAGTTTTACTTCCGTCCACTAAGGGAAAGTTCTGTTGGAGTACACTCCGAGATGGAAAGTTCATTTTGGGGTTCTTCTTGTAGTTCTTAAATCCTGAGGATTTGATCCCCTTTTTATGAAATCTCAAACCACTCTTCTGTTTCCAGTATCCACAAGACTCTGCCCGATGTCCATATTGTTCATGACAATATGTTTCTTTTCGAATAGTGTCTTCTAAGGTATTTGGCTCGTCGAATTCAATTAAGTTCCGGTATTCCTTGGGTAGCCCACTGATGAAGCATTGTGCCTTCGCCTTCTCTGCTTTGATGTAGGGTACATATATCAATAAGTCGAGGAATTTGTTGACATATTCCTCTATAGTGAGTTTCCCCAAGAGACCAAATCAATTTTAGTGGATTAGAAAACCTGCAAGTGGTTTCACCACATGCATTGCAGATTTTGTCCCCTCCTCTTTGTTTATGTATGTTTCTTCTTGTCAATAAAAATATTTTATTTTCTTTGTAACCTTGATCTTTTTATTTTCTTTGTAACCTTGATTTCCTGTATAAATTGGTTTCAACAATAAAATATTGTTTGCAGACAAGTTCTCATTGTTTTTTTTATGCTTGTACCTAAACATTATGTTAAGTAATAGTTAGATGTATGTATACTACTTTCTGAGTATTATTTCAATTGATTTCATGATTTTGGTGGAATATTCTCTTTTTGCTTTACAATAGTCTAGTATCTATTACTGCTTATTAGTATTAAGACATGTTTTGCACATTAATCAAGATTTTGCACGAATTTATTGTTATTATTAAGCTATTGGGATTAGGTGAAAATCATCAATATGTCTTTACTTAAACTATTGATTTCGTCTTAAAAAATCCAAAACATTTTTCTTTTTATTAGAAACATTAAATAATGTCATCCTCTTTATTTGTTTATGATATTTGTTATTCATCAGTGCCACATAGTACCATGCTATTCTTGTTGACATTTGATATCTTTCTTCTATATCTTCTATTAATTTATTTTTAAGTACCTACATGTTGGGTAAAGGTGCCCATTGGAGAGGCCATAGTTTGATAGTTTATTTGGAGTTGTTTTTTTTCTCTCACCATCATTAATTCTCCAACTATTTATTATTTTATTAATCTTCTAAATCTAGCATTAAGAATGTGTATTAAAGGTTGTTTTGAGGTGACTTTTAACAACATACCTTTTTAACAGATTGAGGGTTACCTCCTTTGGCCCAAGAGATAGCTTGAAGCCTAAAATGGGGAGACTTTATCTAATCCTCATAGGGTGCCTTGGAATTGTTCTCTAACCAGGAACAACCTGAGGAACAACATATTTTTGGCACCGTTGTTGTGGAATGAAGTTTGAAAGGTTTCTTTCCCTACGGTGTGAAAAAGACAAGTTCTGACTCTTAGTGGTGAACATGAACATAACAACATGCATTTGGTTATTTTAAGAAAATATTTTTACAAAAACTTTCACTTGAAAACTATATAACTAGTAGAATCCACAAAGTTTCCATGGCAAACTAAATTGATTCCCGAGTAGCTGCAATGTTTTCTCATTTTGAGTTTTTTCTATACCTGGTTTTCCTAATGATATGACCAATATTGAAATATGAGGTAAATTTCTTCCTTAGTTTCAAGAAGATGATAATGATATCCTTGAGAAACACTTTCAATATTTCATGATTGTATGAATATGCTAAGTATTGTTCATGAATTTAAAACTTAGAATCATGAGACATAGTTGTATACTCTAAATGAAATGAGGAATGAGAGGAAGATGGGTCTGCGGACATATGCTAACCTTTCTTGAACTGTAAGGAGATCTGGTGAATTTGGCGAGAAAAGGAGACTTTTTTGAGGTTAAAAAATTTAGAAAGAAGACTACGTGGACTATTCAGAGGTTCCTTTTGAGGGTTGTGATATCTAGGGAACATTATGTGGAAGAAGGATGGATCTCAAAAGTCTGTTTTTCAGTTTCGTGGGAGACACTAGTGGATTGGGTAAGAGCCAATCCCCTTTGTCTCAGTCTTTGGAGGGCAGTCAAGATTTTGGAACTTTTACGGTGAACCAATTTTCCACCCATTCCTCTTTCAAGGTCGTTGGTGTAGGGGTTTCAGGCCGATTTCGCATTGGCATGAGTATTTCATGATAGGTTGGAAATGACACATTTAGGGTTTCCTCTGAACAAGATGTTATAATTCCTCTCACTTTCGTCCTCTCCTTGGCCTCTTCATTGTGGAATACCCCATAAAATGGAGAAGGAGTTTTTTTCATGGGCTCCCTTTTGGTAGAAAACCTAAACCCAACATCCTTTCTAGAAGAAATGGTTCACCTACCCGTGGTGAAAACGAAAGATTGGCCTTTGGTGGGATTTTTGCACCTTCCATATTTTAGATTCAGTTTACCATAGGAGTATCCTCGGGTTGCGACAAAATTTTTCATATCATCTTTAATAACTTTAGATGACCAAAGAGGCTACTCTTTGAGTAATGAGATTTCTATGGTTGGTATTTTCAGGATTGATCGAAATAGCCACAGTTTTGTCAATAGATCGTCGACGTTTTAGATCCAAATCAGGACATGAAGCCTCGGTTCAAATGATGATAAGAGATGGTATAAAATACTGGAGGTGAGGGGAAACCTAGGTGTCATCTAGGTCTTTAGTAAAATTCTTTATTAAAATTATTCTTGATTAAGTTTTTTTTTTTTTTTTTAGGGTTTTCCATTTTTGTTATTTAAATTTAATGTTTATTCTAAATTATTATTAATTCAATGTTTTAATATTAATTTTAATTAACTATGTTCTAGGTATTATGTTAATTAAAGATTCAATTATTTAGGTATTATATTAATTATTAAATTTTTTAGGGATTTCCATTTATACTATTAAGGTTTAATGTTTATTCTAAATTTATTAATTCAATGTTTTTAATTTTAATTTTAATCAACTATGTTCATAAGTTCTAGGTATTAAGTTAATTAAAGAGTCTTATTAAGCTATCTTAAACTAGGTTAATTTTAATTTTTATTGTTATAATTATGAGTAGTGGAAAATGGAGGGTTAGGTGTTTCTACAAGATATGAGAAGGCTTTTGATGCAAGTGTTGATTCCAAGAATGTCTCTACGAGAGGCTGAAAAAGGAAGTGCTTGAAATCAAAAGGGAAGTTTGGTAGTCTAGTTTTGGATGGAGATGTGGGGATGCAACATGTCGTGGTACAATTGGTGAACCAAACCCTGGTGGGCCATGGACGAGGTTATTCACTTTCCTTGAAGATAATTTTGATTTGGGCATCCATTGAATGGAAGGTACACTTGGGGTATGTTCCTCAACTTATTGAATTAACTCGAAATTGGTTCTCTTTCAATTTATTATTGTCGGACCACGCCTTGTGGGATTTAGGGAAAAAAAGGAGTATTAATAATGCTTTACTACTTCAGAAGCCTTAAACCCCTCTCTTTGATGCTAGTCGAGAACAGATGGGAACTATTCCAGTATGGGTGTGGCTCCTAGCTCTGCCAATGTAGTTTTGGACTCTTGAGGATGTCAAGAAAATCATGATCTTCTTGGGAGAATTCCTGGAGGCAGACATGTCTGTTAAGGAGTTGGGACAACGAAAACTCGCAAGAATTTTGGTGAACATCAATATTAGGGAAGGACTTGGTGAAGAGATTGACATAAACTGGGAGCCATATACATACACACAAAATCTTGATTACGAGGGCGTTTATTTTTGTTGCAGACGATGCCATCATTATTGGCATATGGTGGAGGAGTGCCAACTACCACTAAGGATGTCAAGAAATAAGAAATATTCTCCCGTTTTGAAACAGATCAGCAGGATGGCTCTGTTAGATGAGGCTCCCAGAACTGAAAAAGAAGATGGAGGCTTGTCCTGTCCAGGAGCTCCAATGGCGGGTTTGGGTTCATTTGAGAATTGTGTTGCAGATCAAAGGGCATCGAGAAAAAAGGAGGTATAAGAGATCTCACTGAAAAACACTCAGCTTATGATCATGCCGTCTCCAACCCAATCCGTTGGAATCCTCCAGGGTATTCCTAGTCCTCCTGTTTCTACTTTAAATTTAATGTTAAAATATGTTACATTAGTTGGAAATGAATGGATTTAGTCTCTAGGAAATCTATCCCTCTCCCCAAAACCACTCTTATCGACAACTTCACCTGGGTTTCACCTTGCCTTTGTCCTCTTCCTTCGGTAAGTATCAGTGAGATTAAGCGACAGATGATAAAAGAAGGGGAATCCACTTTGGACTTAGGAAGATCATCTTCCAAATACTTTTTTCGCTCTCAAAGTACAATCATTTATAAAAGGGGTCTTGGTTGAGTCAAATAGACCACAAGACGGTGTAGAAAGAGGAAGGAAGTCATTTCTATCAAAATCTCAATCCAAAGCCGAAAGTGACTTGATGGATGGAAAACAACAATCAATTGAAATGGCACTTAGAGTTGCGCGAGCCCACAAGAAGTTGTCTAAATAAAAATATTATCCTTCAATTTTCAGAGACTAGCGAGCTCCTAGACAAATCTTTCCTTCAAAAGGCTGTCATTCAATGAATACCCAGATGTGATTTTACTTTTGGAGACCTTGGGAGATGGAGAAGTGGTGGAAGTATCTTTGGAATCAATTTTACCAGGATGGGCCTTTATTACTTTGGATGTTAGAGGAAGGTATGGAGTTTTAGCGGTTGGATGGAAATCCAAGTCAGTGAATACTATAACTATTGGGGTCTTGCTTCTTGCATTGGGATCAAAATAACCTCGGTGGACTTGGGAATGGTGTTGCATATTCTCAACATTTACGGTCCTTACCAAGACCGTGTACCATTTTGGGAGGACCTTCTCAATAATTCTCTTCTGGATGGAGACTCCTTAATTCTGGATGGTGATTTCATTTTTTCTTTGGGTATATCAAAAGTCTAGGGGCCTCACACCAGGACTGATCCTCTCTCTGATTTCTTCATACAAAAACTGGCTGATAAAAATGTGGTTGATGTGGAACCATCCAAAGTAAAGCCTACATGGAGAAATAAGAGGGTGTGATAAGATAGGATAGCTAAAAGTCTTGAATGGTTTTTAGTTTCAGAGAACTTAATAGAGAGACAAGTCCTTCTAAAGTAATGGATAGGTAGTGGAGGTGAATCTGACCATTTTCCTATCTTTCTAGAAGTCAGAAAAGGAAACAGAAGCCGATAATTCCCTTCAAATTTAATAGTAGTTTGCTAAAAGAGGATTCATTTATTCATTTAGTAAAGGACACATGGTCTCATTTCAATCATCAAACTCCAAATTCGATGGCCTTCCAATTCGCCACCAATCTGAAAAAGTTAAAGGAGAACGTTGTAGCATGGGATTTTTCGAAAAGACGGAGAGATGACCAGGAGCTAAAGGAAATTGAAGAGAACCTGAAACATACTTATGAGTCAAAAGGTGGAGGTTATTATTCAAAAATTTCCAAGGAAAAATTACTTAGGCTAGAGGAAAGGAGGAAAGTCCCGCTTCATGAAAAAGAGGAAACTTGGATATTAAAGAGTAGAGCGACCTGGTTGGAATGCGGAGATGAAAATACAAAGTTCTTCCAAGCCTATGAAAAAGGAAGAAAATATTCCAATACTATTCATATCCTTGAATATCTTCAAGGTAATATTGAAAACACCTTTGAAGGAATGGTTCGTATGAGAAAAGAACACTTCCAATCCCTTTTCAAAGATGAGAATCAGGCCACAATTATGGAAGTAGTTCGACTAGCTCAATTGTTTCCTAGTTTCATGGAGGAGGAATACAACTGTATGCTTATGGAATAAATATAATAATATGAGATAAATGAGGCTCTCTTTATCTTTCAGAAAGATAAAATCCTAGGTCCAGATGGGCGATCGATTGAATTATTTTTGGGTCTCTTCGACATTCTGGGTTAGGACATTCCACACATAGACATGGTTGAAGATACTAGGGCCACTGGTCGAATCCCGACCAATGTCAAATCCACTTTCATAGCCCTCATTCCTAAATCAGATAATCCATCTTCCTTGGATGAATTCAAGCCCATTTCTCTCTGCAATTGCATTTACAAGTGGGTATATAAGATTATTACCAAAAGAGTTAAAGTGGTGCTCTCAAAAAGAATTTCCAGTGAACAATTTGACTTCTTAGAAGGAAGAAAAATCTATGAAGCCACCGGGGTTTCTTTGGAGGGCCTTCACAATTTAAAAAGAAAAAATATGAAAGGCGTAGTCCTAAAAATCGACCTCTCTAAAGCATATGATAGGGTACATTGGTTATACATACATCTTTTACTAACTCATCTGGGTTTTGAAGTTCCTTTTATCAGGTAGATGATGAGCTGCATAAATACATTGTCTTTTGTTGTGCTAATAAATGGTCCTGCCTCTCCTTTCATTCATTTTGAAAGAGGCCTCCACCAAGGATGCCCTTTGTTTCTTCTGGTTGCGGAAGGCCTCAACAAGGCGTTGGCAGAAGCTAAGAGAAAAGGATATTTCCGTGGAATCCATATTTCTCCAACCCTCGGGATTACTCATTTTTCGTTTGTGGATGATGTCCTTATTTTTTTTCATCGGGACAAGAAGGGATGCCAAAACTTTAGAAAGGATCTGTAATATTTTTTTCAAGATCTACATGAATGTTTATAAATGAAATAAAATATACACTTTCTTGTCATATGCTTTTTGAGGAAGAATTGGATCCTTACAAACATTTTTTCCCTTTTAAAGTTAAGCATTTGGATGACAGGCTCAAGTATTTGGGTTTCAACCTGAAGCCAAATGATTATAGAAAGGATGACTGGATTTGGATGTTGGGTAAGTTATAAAAAAGATTACATATTTGGATTCACAAATGGTTATCCAGGGTTGGAATACTTGTGCTAGTAAAATATGTTCTTGAAGCTATCCCAGTTTATTGGATGTCCCTTTCTTGGATCTTGAAAGGAATTTTGTAAGGAGTAAGGTGTATTTGTTTCAAATTCATTTGGAGTGGCAAGCATGACTCATACGTTTCTCCCTAGGTCAGATGGGAACGATTAACACTTCCAAAGTCCCTCAGAGGTCCGGGTCTTAAAAATATCTTCCTGTTCTCCAAAGCCCTAGCTTCAAAATGTGTATGTAGGCTTCTGTCAACCAGTAGCCTTTGGACCTGAGTTGTATTTCGAAATTACATAGCTATGGATACTCTAGAAGAGTGGGTAAGGATCCCAAACAAGAAAAAGACAGGGATGCCAATTATATGGAAAGCAATGATAAATTCCTTTTTGGTCATTGGAGAGGGTTTAGGCTGGAAGAGATGCAACAAAAAAAGGTTAGATTGGGGGTAGACCCGTGGATGGGAAGCAACATGGATCATATCCTACTATATCCCACAGTGGACCACCTTCAGATTCTTGGGTTAGAACTCTTAATTATATTGTGAATCCGTTACAAAATACCCTCTGGGCACAAGGATGACACACAAAAATTGGCCTAGGACTTGAAGGAGAAGACATCAGATTTATAGACATATCTAAGGAGCTCTCAGATTAGGTTAAGAGATAGGGAGAATGAAATGATATGGGATTATACTCTGTCAATGGTCTACACTCCTAAAGTAAGATATATCTAGTTGAGCATTGAACACCATCAAAGGGAGCCGATTTGGTGGTGGAAAAAACTTTGGAAGCATAAATTCCCAACGAAAAACAAGACTTTTCATGTGGTGCACCCTGGTAAATAAGGCCCCAACTTGGGATAACATATAGAAAAGAAACAAACAAGGACCGGGCTGGTGTTCCCTCTGCAAAAGCAACGAAGAAACAATTTTTCATTTATTTTTGAATTGCTCATTCATAAAGGAAGTTTGGATAAATTGTTCAAGGTTATTAGGCTTTCAATGCACATGGAAACAAACAACTCTTTAAAGGGATTAGCAAGTTTTCATAAACCAAAGAGATTATAAAGCTGTAAAATTTCTCCCATTACTAATCCTTTGGGGAGTATCGCTGACATGTAATTCACTCATTTGTCTAGAAAATCCCATAGTGCCTGAAGTAATAGCAACATAAATTTTGGCGATACTCTCATACTACCCGCAAGGAAAAGGTCTAGATAACATTAAGGTGGTACAAGAGTAAGAATTTATAAATTAAAACCTTGGGGCTTCTTTGATGGAGCATCTCAGAACTCTGTGTGTGGTGGAGGAGCAATTCTTTATCTCTCTGAATCTCACTTTTTCAAGATGGCCTTGGGGTAATTTGACGGAGCATCTCAGAACTATGTGTGCAGTGGAGGAGTGATTATTTATCTCTTTGAATCTCATTTTTTCAATATGACCTTGGGGCTGGGCAGAGGAACAAACAATTATGCATAAATCATGAGTCTAAAACTACTTTTGATATTTTCCATTGAAAAGGGATGCAAGGAAATTCATGTTTTCGGTGATTCCATGACAATGATAAATTGGTCAAGGGGAACCCAGAGATGCCTCACTTTAAGATTAGAAACTATTCTTGAAGAAGTAAAAAATTTACAGAGTACTTTTGACCCTTTTGCTTGCCGTCATGTCTATAGGGAAAGAAATGAAGAAACATACAAAAGGTTGAAGGAGGGCATCAATTTGGCTTTGGTCCAACGGAAAATTTCAGAATTAAAGGATGACACACATAGATACTTCTTTCACATGCTTTTCATCACAACAAATCATATTTTCTAAGACACAGTTTTATCTGGGCAATATTTCCAACACAACAAAGTTGCAAGCTCTCCTTCCGGATCTACTTACCTATTATTTTGAATAGTTATAGTTTTTTTTTTTGTATGTATTATGTTTTTTGATACCATCATGTCATGCTCAATTTATGTAAAAATTTTATGAAAACAAACAATATGTGGCCGAAAGGAAACTATTATGTAAAAGTCAACATAGCTGGCTTAAGATCTACAGAAAATGCACCATAAGTGCATCTACAAAATGTGATTTTGTTCACATCTGCTGAAATAAAATTATGCTTTTTTTCGAGGAAAAAATAATGCTAGGTATTTTTCATGATGTATTAATGAAGGTCTTTATGATGTATTTGGAGTGAGATGCTAAAAAATAATTTAGAAGTCTTCCTCTTGCTAGTATCTCTTCTCTGAAATATTTTCATGCATGCTTTCACTATCATTGTAGGTTAATATATCGAGCTGAGCTTCTTTTTGAACATTGTTTTAATGAATAATTTGAAATAGAACATAACTCCTATCATAGTGAAGAAGATATAAAATTTACTGATGAACAAGTAAGTAGTTATGAATATTCTTAATAAAATACTTTTTCTTTTCCCATTCCTAAAGATCAAAATCAAAGCTATGATCAACATATTGTTTCCTCTTTCCGTGAGATTGATCAAAAGTTTCAAATGAATCTTGAATATTTTATAGATATAGAATATGTTGATATTTTTGAAGAGGAGGATATTTATTTGTATACTACTTTTGTTCACTATTTTGATTATCATAAATTATTTGGTATAGATGATAAACAAAGCTTTGTAGAACATTTTTTCTATGAGCTTAAACAAAGCCTTGATTCCCAAGTACAAAAAGAAGAATCTTTAGAAGTTTTAGCTACCCATAAAGAACAAATACAAATAACTTCATAAGCTTAAAGAAGCCTACATGAGGACATGGATACTAAAACAAAATCCGTTGTAATAAATTCTATACCTGAACTTTCTCAAAATTCAATAATTATTGATGCACTTGATAATGAGGGTTTATCTATTTCTTCCCTTTATGATGATAAATAGGTATATACGAAAAAGGTATAAATATATATTCATGAAAGTCTACATAAGGATATGATTGTTGATGGATTAACATTACAACAAAATGTCAATGCATTTTGTGATGATTGTGAAAATCAAAACTTAGGTTTGATATTTGATAACAAGTGTCAAAAAATTAATGACAATTTTGTTGTCCTAGATTGTCATGAAGCATGTCCTATTCAAGATCTGGTTTAAGAAACATAGAAGAATCGTACTTGCACTGATTTAGTTAATGAAGATGAATACTTATAAAAAATACAATAGATTGACATTGAAGCTTTCTTAGAAGACCTATTTTTCAAGATTTGTATGATGATTCTGGTTATAAGGTTAAAGGAAATTATATTGTTGAAAATCAATTTCAATATGTGCATCAATCTTATACTACTACTGACATTATCTATGAGAATTTACATGAATAATTAGTTGTATTTTCAAATTTTGAATCGGTGTATGATGAATATGAACATTGATATACTGAGTCTGGTGAGGGTATACAGATGCCATCTATTTTTGTTAAGGAAATTGTTATCCCAAATATTTTTGAGGACTGAGTTGTGGATGAAGTAAGACTGAATTCTTAAAAAAATTATAGCATCTCACCTATTTATGATTATTTTGATGAATATTGATGCAGGAGCATCAACAACACATCAACAACCAACGCAACAATGCACAAGGATGGAGTGGATCCCGAGGAAAGAGAAGCACCAAACTTCTCATTTAGAGTTTAAATATCAAATTTAATGTAATAAATATTGTAAAGGCTCAAGGAGAGTATAGCCATTGTATTTTTATAGGCTGTGTGTAAGTCTCCTTTAATGGTTGATAGGTAGATGAATCTAGATTTGATTAGGACTAGATTTAAATTAAATGTAATTTAATGTAAGTGGGTGAGGAAGGATCAAGAAGCCCCTCTTTTGTAAAAAACCCAATGTATTGAAATCATAATGTAGAGGAGAATGTAGAGAAGAGCATGAGAATGCATGAGAAGAGAGATTTCTCAAGAGAGGTTAGGAGAGACAAATTGAGACTCTGTTGCAACCTAGTCTTGTAAACATTGTAAAAAGCATTCAGATTAATAGAAAAACAGATTTCTCTGCATATGAATATCCGTGTGTGTGTTTTATGTGAATGAATGTTTGTTTCTGAATGTTTACCATGCATATGTGAATGCCATGAGTGTATAAAAGTTCCCTTTGCAGGAACATATATAATTCCCTATCTATGTGAATTTCTGAGTTTTCTGGGCTCTCAAGGCTAGTGTAAGGAGTCCACACCATAGTTGTTGGAAAACTATGAGAAGCCAATACAAGGAGTGCGCAAGAACCTAGTTAAGAGTTCCGTGAGAAGCGTTCCAGGTGGGAACACCATAACCAGTTACAAGCTTAGAAGGGATAGTGAAAGGAGGGCATAGAGCAAGCGCAAGGAGTGTTCTTACACTCATAGCAGTGTAAAAGCTCAAAGGAAGGATGTGAAAGGAGTACAAACCAAAGTTACTGAGAACTTTAAGTGTTGGTAAATCTTAGGAGGAAGAGTGTAGAGTGTCAGGAGGGAGTTGGGAGAACACTCTGACTGTGTTTGAAAGCTCAGGAGAAAGAGCACACAGTTCCAAGAGGGAATGAGAAGTCATCTGAAGGAACAAAGGACCGAACCCTTTGTAGTTCGAAGAGTTGAAAGCTCAGGAGAGACAATGCAAGTGTGCGTAGAGCCTATGCAAGGAGTGCAAAAGAAGAGAGCAGTCTAAGTTCCAGACTGTAGGAGAAGTGCAAGGAGTGCATAGAAGAACTTATTATAAGTTCCAAGCTCAGGAGGTGTAGCGCAAGAAGAGGCCAAGGAGTGACCTTGCAATGGAAATATCAAAGGCTAAGCCTTTGAAAGTTTGAGAAATCCTTCATTGAAGGGAAGCAAAGCTACAATGGAGGAATAAGACACAAAAACCATTGGATTGGCTATGGAAGAAGATTTGGACTGTTGGATCAACCCCAGACAAGAGGAGAAGCGTCATTGAGAAGATCAGATCCCAACCATTGGATCTGAGTGTAGAAGAATGAGAGTCGTTGATCAATTTTCTTGGGTCGTAAGTCTTGGCCAAAGTGGAGTGGATCTCAGACATAGATCCCATCAAGGAACATAAGCCGTAGATCTCATAGTTCATAGATTCAACACTCTGGGAGAAATTGGTTCTTGTGTTACCAGGAGGAGAGTTTCTTGAATCTCTGAAGCTTAGAGTAGATACTGATTGTTCATCATCGGGTAAACGTGGAAAATAGATCTCTTCCCTTCGCCAATTCAGTGTTCACAAGTTTGTGAGTCTAGTGGTGTTTAGAAGCAAGAAACCCTGAAGCTTGGAGTTTTGCAGTGATCATAACCATTGGATGCAGGAGGAGCGAGATTCGTACATCTCCGCCATTCACCAATTCAATGTTCAACAATCTGAGAGATTTGAGTTGTTAGAGTTGGGAACCTTTTGAAGCCTGAAGTCCTAGAGTCCGAGATTTTATCTCAGTCGTAGATCAAGGGTTGGAGTGTGAGTTGTAGATCGCCAGTCTGGTGATCAACATTTCAGAGGTATTTTGTATTGGAGAGGAGAAAAGTATCGAAGCTCGGATCCCCGAATTTCCTTTAATTATAGATCATGGCAAGGAACATGGACCGTTGATCTTTGAATTAATTGGAGATTTCACTAGTTCAGGGTTCGGGAGAATTAGAGTGTGTAGAGGGTAAAAACTATGAAGCCCGAAGTTCCAGAGCATCAGAGTAATGAAGATCTGGATAAGTTCCTTTCAACTAAGTGCTTGGTCCTAGCCTGCATTCACATGAGATTTTAACCAAGGAAAAAGGGGCTAGTGTTTGTGGTTTGGACTTGAAGGAAAACAGGGCTTAGAGAAAGCACCAACAGGTTTCTGTTTTGTACGAACCCGCACCTAAGGAGATTAAAAGGGTCTATGAACATTGAAGGGGATCCAACAGGGATCCAAGAGATAATTCAACTCCTTATAAGAAGATCCTAGATTAGGATGTTGTGTGATCCCCCTAGGAGGGGTGGGTGTTTGCATCAAGTGGTATCAAAGCTTGCTTTTTGTATCAGAGCCTGAGTGTAATTTTTGTCTGATACCATCAAGTGGTATCAGAGTTGATTTTTTTATGCAGACAATAGGAAACAAAGGAGAAGGCAGAGTATTGATGCTCTATGAGAGGAATGTTTGCGAGTGTGCAACAAACAATAGATAGCCAAGTGGGTTGAAGAAAAGGATCAGTTGTGTTCTTGGAGTAGAGGAGAGCCTGTGGAGATCTTAAGGTGAGCACTTGGAGTGCAATAGTCAAAGAGAAAGGAGTGCTCGGGAGGAGGAGCGAGCACAAGGTGTACTCCTACACTCAACATGAGTGTACAATATTAGAGAGAGGGTCCCAACAAGTGAACTGGAGGCTAAACGAGGAGAATCTTGGAAGACACTGACTGTAGCTCACAACGAACAAGTGGAATATCACAAAGGAGAGGAGAAAATGGTCCAAGAGGACACCACAAGAACATGAATAGAGAGGAGATGGATAAATAGCTCGAGGAAACCAAAGAGGAGCTCAATATGTTGATGCTAAAAATGTAGTAAGAAGAGAAAGGGAGCTGGAGGTATGAGTGGCCCATGAAGAATAAGGTGAAGTGGCCTATCCAGTAGTTGATTTCTAGGAAGAAAAATAAGATGTTGAGGAGGTGGATGAGGGAAGTGGAAAACCTCAGGGACACAGAGGAGAAAATGGTTTACATCTGTGAAAGATGGAAAAATCCTTGAGGAGGAAGAAATATTAGCTAAAGAAATCAAATACTGCTAGGAGGGAATAAACGAAAATTCAGGTTTCCGGGATGAAAAAGAGGATATGAGACTGTCTAAGAGTCTCAGGAACTCATGGGAGAGTACAAATCAATGAGGAGTTTCTACTGGAGA
The DNA here is from genome assembly GCA_000966675.3 of Picea glauca. Classification (NCBI taxonomy): domain Eukaryota; kingdom Viridiplantae; phylum Streptophyta; class Pinopsida; order Pinales; family Pinaceae; genus Picea; species Picea glauca. The sequence continues at coordinate 54,723 of JZKD02S1835835.1, read as the reverse complement.
GGAGGAGGATCAGAGGTGCATTCTGATCATTGGGGGGATTATCATATCTCTACCAAGAATCCTAGTAGAGGTCGATGAATGTGTTGCAGGTGCAGAAGAAGAAGGAAAACCAATAGAGACTGTAATGGAGGAGGAGAAGGAGTAGACACTGAAACTACCCAAGAGATGAAAGAAGAGGAGGCCCATAGAGTTGTGATCCAAAGGAATGTTCAAGAGGAGAAGTCAAATGTCATACTCACTTAGCGGGAGACATAGCTAAAATTACTGGAGGATTGGTTAGAAAATATAGAGACAGAGGAACTGGCAGAAAGAAAGTTGTCAGAGGAGATGGCTGAGTAGTAGCTCAGTAATATTGTTGCAGAATTGGAGTCTGCAGTGGAGTGGCAAGCCAATGCCACAGGAGATGAAGTTAGCATGGGAGATCATGATGATTTTCCCTTTGATATTTATGAATAATTGAAATCCCTGGGAGAAGGAGAAATAAACCAAAGGAGGCTCATCCAACAAGTCAAGTTGGAGATTGATGAAGAAGAGGATATGCAACAGAGCAGATTGCAGGAGAGGATCCATCCCATAGAAAATATGGATGATGATATTGAGGATATAAGGAGGATTATGATGAAGTAATAAAAGGAGACAATAAAAAATAGGTGTAGGATGACAAGAGGAGATTGTAGTGGAAAAATAAATGGGGCACTGCAACATAAAATTTGGAAACCAGGAGGAGAGCCTGCAATAGTAGCAGAACAACAACAACAACATGGCAAGGAGCATGTGGACAACTCCAGAGTGAAGTTTGGGACCTTGGAGGATCTCAACAACAACAATAGAGGAGCCATGGGAAATATCTCATGATTTTGTTAGCAGAGGAGTATGATGCAGGAGAATCAACAAAACGCCAACAACCAACACAACAAAGCACAAGAATGGAGCAGATCCCAAGGAAAGAGAAGCACAAACCTTCTCATTTTGAGTTTAAATATAAAATTTAATGTAATAAATATTTTAAAGGATCAAGGAGAGTAGATCCATTGTATTTGTACAGGCTTCATGTAAGTCACCTTTAATGGATGACATGTAGATGAATCTAGATCCAATTTGTACTATATGTAAATTAAATGTAATTTAATGTAAGTAGGTGAGGAAGGCTCGAGAAGCCCCTATTTTGTAAAAATACCAATGTATTGAAATCATAATGTAGAGGAGAATGTAGTGAAGAGCATGAGAAGGCATGAGAAGAGAGATTTATCAAGAGAGGAGAGGAGAGAATAAATGAGACTCTGTTGCAGTCTAGTCTTGTAAACATTGTTAAAATCATTCAAATTAACAGAAAATCAGATTTCCCTGCATATGAATATGTGTGTGTATTTTATTTGAATGAATGTTTGTTTATGAATGTTTACCATGCATATGTGAATGCCATGAGTGTATAAATATTCCCTTTGCAGGAATAGATAGAATTGCCTATCTGTGTGAATTTCTTAGTGTTCTAGGCTCTCAAGGCTAGTGCAAGGAGTGCACACCAAAGCTGTTGGAAAATTTTGAGAAGACAGTGCAAGGAGTGCACAAGAAATCAGTCAGGAGTTCTATGAGGAGTGTTCCAGGTGGGAACACAAGAACCAATTACAAGGTCAGAAGGGATAGTGCAAGGAGTGCATGAAGCAAGCGCAAGGAGTGTGCCTACACTAAGAGCAATGTAGAATCTCAAAGGAAGGATGTGCAAGGAGTGCATGTTGAATTTTCACTATATGAGGTTTATTTCATTTAGCATGTACTTGAACTATAAACAAGTGCAACTACACCATCAAGTGTTTCAATAACCAAGATCACTAGAATAATTACCATGCACAAGATAAACAAGATTTATCCTAGGAAACCATTCTACTCAAGGGAAGAAAACCCAACAATCCTTTTCTATATTCTCAAGAGAATATCCCCCAACCATAAACCCTAATGCACATAATAGGGTGCTTCTACAACCTTGAAACTAGCACCCAATAGAGGTATTCATTTCAGCCTTAAAGACACTTGCTTAAATTTCCAAATGATAAGTGACAAGTGTGAGAGTGTGTGTTTCCTCATTGGGGAAATCACCTCTATTTATACAAGACCAAGCACATCAATAGGTGTGTCTATTGGCATAACAGGGCTGACCTCAATAAATCATAAATATAATTAATTATTACAATAAACCTTAATTATGTTTCACATATGGTTGGGCCGACTTGTACCCTTTACATCATAATTAGGGTTACAAGTAAATATTACACTTAGACAATATAGCAAGGGATCCTCACGTCCACTAGTGCTCAGCCACTAGGGACACATCCACCTGTGCTTAGCCATAGATACGTCATACTCAATAGATCTCTATCTCAACTGAGTCCACATGAGAACCATCTGGAGTACCATCTCAAGCTTGACTCAATTGATTCCATAGGAGTACAAAGGTAGGAGACCACATTGAATCAACTCTCATAAAGGAGAATGATACACCCATAACATGGGAAAACCTAACACTGGGGAATGACTCAACTCAGTCCAGAGGAGAACGATACAACCATCACATGGACAATCCTAACACTAGGCTCTCTCACAGGTTGAATCAACTCAGTCATAGAGGAGAACATATCCTGGAGAATGTCACACGACACTGCAGTCATAAACACTCCCTCTCAACTAGGGAGGCATTCTCCACCAGACCAAATCTCTCACAAAAGTACTCAAACATCATCTTGGCAAGTGGTTTGGTGAAGATATCTACAATCTTCTCATGTGTAGGAAGGTACTGCACATGTACAACTTTTCTCTGTACCATATCTCTAATATAATGGTATTTGATCTCAATGTGTTTCGATTTATCGTGAAACACATGATTCTCTGAGAGCTTCACACAACTCTGGTTATCACATTGAATAATGGTAGAATCCATATCATGATCAAATAAATATGCAAGGTGTTACACCTCAATAGTGCTCACTTTGATAAGTGTCATAAGTGTCGCATGATCCTCTCGACTGTCGCAAGTGTTGCATGTCATTCACAAGTGTCACAAACATCAAACAAAGCATACTGCCATGATGATGACACCAAGGAGACATCCATAATATCTCAAACACTTGATTTGGAGGAGGAAGAATGATTAACTGAAGTCAAGGAACTCTTATCACCTGAAAGGAGCTCTTAAACAAAGGTTTTGAAGGTGAGCACTCCCCTACATCAGCCTTAGGAGCGCTGGCGCCCCCCTATAAGGTCTCAGGGAGAATTATAACACTCATCTTACCCTCTGAAGGAGTGCTATCCACCCTTGGAGCGCTGGCGCTCCCCTTAAGCTTCTTAGGGAGCACTATAGCACCCTGATGCCCCTTTTGAGGGAGCACTGTCTAATCTAAGACAGTAGTTGGCCCATTGAGGAGAATAAGGGGAGGATATTTCAAGTTTGGAAGGCAGTTGCATTCAAATTCTTGGTTCCATCAGGAGATCCCTCATCCAAAAAGGGAATTCCTCAACTTGTTCTAAAGATAACTCAAGAGGTTAAGCTTCTCTTAACCTATATAAGTAGGCTCTATGATGGTGAAAAGGGGGAAGAATTTCTAGCATGAAATCTATGATCTCATAGGAAACACACAGTCAGATGAAGGAGAGTGGTCAGTGACGCTACTATCATCTAGGTTGTGGATCTGTTGAGAAAGGGTTAGACGAAGGGGACTTGACGAAGCTGTCGCATTCGCATCTACGATTGTAATTACTGCTATCGTTATTCTCATTAATATGACACGCTTGGCCTGTTTCTTTCTAGTTTGTGTCTGATTTTACATGAACTTATCGTTGATAGATAGATCTGTTTTCAAGCTAATGTCAATAGAGTAGGAAGTGGTCGTACTTTGTTTGTCTACAGGACTTAGCGAGGAACGAGAGTTCGGAGTTCAATTCGAAGCGTGCAGGGACAAACATCAATTAAAAGGTACCTCTATCATCCTTCCTTCTCATGTATTAGTTTGTGTAGATCTAAAAGGAAGTCAATGTCCACGTTAATAACTTTCTATCTTAGAGTTAGGGTCTAGCTCTTTGAGGCAATCTACTTGTCTGCAGGGAGATTTTCCTACAACAGAAACTGGCGACTCCACTGGGGAGTCCTCAAATCGAAACTTTTTGTTTTATTTCTCCTCATAGACCTTGTTTTACCCCTTGATTGTTTCAGACCTGGTTCACTCCTCTTTTGATTGATTTCATGAGCTGATTGACTCCCTACCTCATCACACTCAGCCTAATTGTTGAGACTGAACTGCAAATTTTGGATTTTTGACATTTTTTGGAGCTTTTTGAACCTGGCGCCCCTGTCCCTGTGTTAACAGAGCACCAATGCTCCCTGAGTGCCTTACAAAGAGCGCTATAATTCTCTTTTCCCTTTGCAACAGAGCGGTAGCCCTTTTTGGCCAAAAAGCCTTTCAGAATTGATTTTTTCAGGGTTTTACCTCTGTGTTTCTCTTGCTGTCTCACCTTGTGAGTCAATGCTTCCTCCTTTCTAGTTCTGACATCTGTCTTTTTGAAGGACAAACAT
>JZKD02S1835835.1:7932-45009 GCA_000966675.3 Picea glauca | reverse complement strand
AGAGGTGCCTATGAATTAGTAGATCATGATGGAATTTCCCTGGGAGAGCCCCGAAACAGGCTTTACCTTAAAAAGTACTATGCTTAGATTACCCAGCATGTGTACTTTGTACATTATTTTATTTTAGTTTGGTGTGTCTATTTCTTTTGCGTGATCGAGTCTTTACCGTTGCCACTCATGACTGTTCTTGTGTTTTCATGCACATATGACGTCTTCCTTTCCTATCTTTTTCAGGTTCGCGGATGGCGCTAGTCGACATACCTGGAACATTGCTTCGGCATCATGGGTTATTTACCAATTTGACGAGGTGGTGAGTTCAGGAGGTATCTTCTTAGGACCAACAACCAACAACATGGTAGAATATCATGTTGTCATCGGACTGTTGACCCAAGCCTCCTCCCTAGGTATCTATCGTGTCATTGTTTACTTAGACTCCCAAATTGTGGTCTATCAACTCAACCGTATCTACGCTATCCGTAATCCTATCCTGCTACATCTCCACCTGCAAGTTCGCTGTCTTGAACGAATGTTTGATTACATTGAATATAGACACATTCCAAGAGAACTTAATAGTGTTTCGGATTCGTTAGCTAATTACAGCATGGATTGGTATCTCTCCCACATATAAGATTTAAGGAAAGAAAAATTGTACATCACATGTAAATTAAAACACATCACAGACATCATCATGTACAAATCATTTGGTACTGAAAATACTCGGAACTGTATATATATATATATATATATATATATATATATATGGCATGACTGAAATGTTTTTGATTACATCAAAATGTATAGAAGAGAAAAATGTCGGGTCTTTAAACCCCTACAACATCGCTTGACAAGGCATACAAAATATGATCACCAGAGAGATTCTAATCTCCCTGCACTACATTATGCTACGAGTAACACATCACTGCATGCACTATGCATCTCAGTAGAGAATTGACATTCTCTGGCACTCCCACAGTGTGCCTCTGCAGATGTAAAGGCACTTCTCCCCTCCGTAGAGGAGGAATGCCCATTGTGAGTCCTTGGAGGTTTCTTTCAACCTCCCAGAGACCTATCACTGGTACTCCCGGATCCGCTACAACCAGAGCACCACCACGATGTCCTGGTATCGGTATATCGGCCGAGCACACTGCTCCCTTGTCTGCATGTTGAAGACAATACATCTGTTAAAAAACTCTTCTATATACCAAAAAAATACATATACATTGAAAACTTAAAAAACTAGACAAGGTATGGCTCATTCTCTTACCTGACACATCCCAGTCTTCCCCCACAGGAAAAATCAAATCCATGCTCCCACGGAAATCTACCTTAGCATACGGGAAGTCCTCTATCTAGAGATACTGCCGTCTAAGCCAGGCAAAGAAATCACCAGTAAAACAGAACTCTGACTCTGCTACTAGCCTAGGATATAGTCTAGTCCACCTCTCCATTCTTGGTTCGTCCACTGGTTGCACTGCCAGGGCTATCTAAGGCTGCATCTGGGGGATGTGCTCCAGGAAAAATGAAACCAGAAAAGAGCCATAACCAAACTGTTTCTATCCCATTCGGCACCGTGAAACTTGTTCCTTCACATTTCGAAGGAACCTTGCACTCCAGTTGAACAGTGTTGGTTCCAAACACTGAAAACCATAAGCCACCTGCGATCTTGATGCCAGATGCGCACTAGTACTGCTCGTCATGCTCATGATGAAAAACAGTATGGATCGGAGGTGTAGCTCTCAGATATCCTTGATAGGGATTCTACCCCAAACCAGTCTTGCTCCTGGAACACAGTGACATGCTAGATAAATGCCCACTTGTTCAGGCTGTGCCCTCTGCCTGACAAAATATATGGGAAACCCTCTTTTCAAGAGGCCAGTTAGAAAATACACATCTTCCAACTCAATAGTTAGAAGTTGTGTGCCAATCCGGAATCCTTGCTCCACAACATCCCATAGGCCAATCATATGCTCAAGCAACAAAATCTCCTTCTTCATTTTTTGCAACTTGAAGAATTTGAGTAAGCCACAAGATCACAATGCGGCCCATGTATGAGGACTCCGTAAGGTAGCTAAGTCATCAATCTCATGTTCTCGTTCTTTCCATTCGATCATGGTCGCCGAAGTCACCTACAAAACAAAAAGAATAAATATTTTCATTATTTCAACGTTTTGGCCATTTCGGCAATTTTCAAAAGAAATCCAAAGACATGAAATCTAATGCCCACATCATTTAAAGAGACCACACCCTCTTTTACAATCACCACGCCCTCTCTTAGCCATTCAACATACATCATACAACAATGAAACGTTTTTTAATGCAAACGATTTCCCTTATGGATGCGTGGTTATTTGTGGGGATTTTTCATGGGATCTTTTCCAAAAATGACCCATCCAATTAGCTATAGAGGCGTTGGCATCTTGGCCATCCCCTTCTAAAATGTTTTTGCAAAAAGAATCCCCTTTTTTCATCATTTTTAAGAGAGGTTGATTTTGATCTTTTTGGGGAAATTTAGGGCTTCATTTTTAAATTAAATGCTGCTATGAAAATGAATGTTAAACCATGTAATTGAAAGGAGAGATGAAGATATACCTAGTCCAAATGACAAGAGAAATGGTCAACCGTAGCTCCGGTAACAAGAAAAACAAGATCCACTGCTGAAATGAGAATCTCCACTACTCCAAAATCCTTGCATAATGAAATGGTAAATGGAATTTTCATTGTATTGCTATTTATAAATTTCCATTTTTACAAGGTATAGTCATTTATGGGTTTCTCTAACAATATAATGGCTTCACTAAACCCCTGGTTTGTAGTTTTGACATCACAGGTTTCCTGAAAGTTCTGATGAATTATTTACCTTGTCACACTTATGAGCATAGTCTTGGTTCGTTCTCAAGCTTGAAAACATGAGAACGCGCCGAGTAAACTTTTATCTCTTTTTCAGACCCACATGGACACACAAAAAAGGAACCCCCCTGGAGTCATCTTTAAACCCTTTTCAGACTCTCTAAATATGAAAATATTGTCGAGTGATCTCGCTTCCTTTCACGCTCGTTAAAAGGTTTGAAAGGGCGTCTTTTGAGCGATAGTTTATCTCTTTTTTGGTCTCGTTGGACTATTGTACGGAAAAGGAATTGAGAGAGTTCTATTTTAAGTGTTTTTCCAAACTCTATAATCTTGAAAAACCTTCGAGTTTTCTGTCTTTGGACTCGTTAAAGCACACATCGATAGACCCATATGTGATCGAACTCTTACTTCTTCTGGTTCGTTAAACAAAGGAAGAGGAACTTACCGAAGGTGGGTTATATCGAGCATGTGTTATCCTCCTTGAGCTCATTAAATCAAAAAGAGGTACTCGTCTATCTGGATGGGGGGAAAAATTGAAAGAAACAAGCCAAGCAGTCTCTTGAGAACATTATTAAGAAATTCTTAGTGTCACCCTTGAACATGGAACTTTGTCTTTTGCACGCATTATAACCCGCTGAACCTCTGCAATGAGCCAATCCTTTGAGTTTCTTTCACTCCTTTGGGTCACCTGACGCAAGTCACAACACCCACTGCATCATCAAGTGTTGTTCCATGTCATGTTTCTGCTGTTATGCCTCAGTGTTCAAGGGAAGTATCTGCCTCTAGAGTCATCCATCCCAAATATCTTTCCTCAAAACCTATGTCAGTACATGTCCTTTTGATCCACCAATTACATCTCTATGTCTGTTTTGTGTCGTTGATGGGGGATACATCAAGGCCCCCCTTCGATGAGATTATTCTTGTCGACCTCAACACATTATCTGAGAATTAGGCTTAGAAACTAGTTAGTACTTTGGGACCTGCATGCCTCAATGGCAGGCCTCCTCACATTCGACATTAGGTTTACATCATTGACCTCTAATCGGATGATTCCATAGATGTTCAACTCTAGCTCATCCATTCACATTCGTTGGAATGTACTAGGGTACCTTGGGAATCATTGACATTAATGGTGATCTCCCTCACACTTGTTAACAGTTCACACAATTGACCGGTAATCAAGTGGCTTCTGCCATGTTCGACATCAAGACATCTATTCACATGGTTAGAATCGTACCACATTGGGATCGGTAAGAAGACACTGGGTTGAGTCATCACTTTGATATATGCTTTTCCCAAGTTGCGAAGGAGTTTCTCTTGGAAAAAATGATGCATACACTGTTACATAGATCCAATTTGTATTGGTCATGGCTATGTCTTGTCACCTCGTAGATCCACTGTGTATTCTTTGTGGATATGATCAGTTCAGGTCATCAGCGTATAGATCCACATTGTATTCACGGTGGCTATACCTTTTCATCAATATAATTATGGATCCACAGTGTATTTTATGGCGGCCATATCTTACAAGTCTTGATCACCCAAGCATAGGTATGCCTGCCTTGGGTTTTGAAAAATGTCATGATATTTTTTGGATGTTTGTGTACAACTTCCGTCAGGTTATCCGAGTCTATACCCTTGCTTGAAAGTCTACAAAGCATTTTAGTTATCAGTTCACATCTTCTAACTTCATACTTTGGGGGGCATTCTGTTACACCTCAATAGTGCTCACTTTGATAAGTGTCGTAAGTATCGTATGATCCTCTCGACTATCGCAAGTGTCGCATGTCATTCAAAAGTGTCGCAAACATCAAACAAAGCATACTTCCATGATGACGACACCAAGGAGACATCCATAATATCTTAGACACTTGATTTGGAGGAGGAAGACTGATTAACTGAAGTCAAGGAACTCTTATCACCTGAAAGGAGCTCTTAAACAAAGGTTTTGAAGGTGAGTGCTCCCCTACATTATCCTTAGGAGTGCTGGCGCCCCCCTATAAGGTCTCAGGGAATGTTATAATTCTCATCTGCTTCTCTGAAGGAGCGCTATCCACCCTTGGAGTGCTGGCGCTCCCCTCAAGCTTCCTAGGGAGTGCTAGAGCACCCTGGTGCCCCTTTTGAGGGAGCACTGTCTAATATGAGACAGTAGTTGGCCCGTTGAGAAGAATAAGGGGAGGATCTTTCAAGTTTGGAAGGAAGCTGCATTCAAATTCTTGGTTCCATCAGGATATCCCTGATCCAAAGAGGGAATTCCTCAACTTATTCTAAAGATAACTGAAGAGGTTAAGCTTCTCTTAACCTATATAAGCAGGCTCTATGATGGTGAAAAGGGGGAAGAAGTGCTAGCATGAAACTTATGATCTCATAGGAAACGTACAGTCAGTTGAAGGAGAGTGGTCAGTGAAGCTGCTATAATCCAGGTTGTGGATCTGTTGAGCAAGGGTTAGACGAAGGGGACTTGACGAAGCTGTCGCATTCACATCTACGATTGTAAGTACTACTATCATTATTCTCATTAATATGACATGCTTGGCATGTTTATTTCTAGTTTGTGTCTGATTTTACATGAACTTATCGTTGATAGATAGATCTATTTTCAAGCTAATGTCAATAGAGTAGGAAGTGGTCGTACTTTGTTTGTCTATAGGACTCAGCGAGGAGCGAGAGTTCGGAGTTCGATAAACTGACTAAGTACATTCAATGCATACCATATATCAGGTTTGGTGTTAACCAGATACATCAATGATCTAATCAACTGTCAATATATATGTGAATCAATCTCGCTTGAATCAATAGAAGCCTCATTCATTTTCTTCAGATCCATCACCATCAGTGTAGGCATGGATTTGTAGTCTGTCACACCAAATTTCTTCAATATATCCATTGTGTATTTTCCTTGAATCAAGAAAATCTCATCAGCCCTTTTCCATACTTCTAGTCCCAAGAAGTAGTGCATCATACCCAGATCCTTCATCTCGAATTTAGAAGTTAATGCTTGCTTACATTCAACAATAAGTCTTTTTGAACCGAAGAGGAATAAGTCATCAACATATAGGACCAAGATCAAGCACTCATCACCAACAATGTGATAATATAGGTTTGGATCAAAAACACTATTACTGAAGCCCAAACTCATCAGGAATCCATCCATCTTCTCGTACCAAGAACGAGGTTCCTTCTTTAGTCCATACAATGCTTTCTTCAAACTGCACACATGATATTTATGCTCATGAATCCTTCTGGTTGCTTGATGTAAACCTCTTCCTCAATCTCACCATTGAGAAAGGTTGTCTTTACATCCATCTGATGTAGTTTCCAACCCATGGATGCGGCTAGTGCAATGATAGTATGGATGGAAGTGTATCGGGATACATGAGAAAATGTCTCCTCATAATTGATTCCCTCCACCTGTGATAATCCTATGGCTAAAAATATTGATTTTTACTTCTCGAAACTTCCATCAACTGAATTATTGACCTTATAGATCCACTTGGAAGTCACTACAGACTTCCCTTCTAGTCTCAGGACAATGTCCCATAAAGCAATCTTCATGATGTACTGATAATATTCTGCCATGGCATCTTGCCATACCTACTGACCTGTTGCTTCTCCATGATGAGAAGGCTCAGTATTAATGATGTGGCTCATGGATGAAACATAGCTTGGAAATATCTATGGTCTCTTTCTCTCTCATAATGTGCCTCGAGGAGCTGCATGTCCCTCATCCTCCTGCAGAGTCTGTCGAGCCTAGACATGCCTTTTATGGCCTATTGCAATGTCTTTGGGAACATCAAATGGATCAATTGGATCGACTGGATCAATGGATGTCTCCCTCTACACTCTTGAAGGGGGAGAAGGTATTATCTTGCTGTCAATATCCATCTAAGATTATCTAGATCTTCGAAAATCGATCTCTTCCTCAAAGATGACATCTCTTTTAACATCGGTCTATCTCCGACCAGGGATGTAGATATGACATGCCTTTGAAGATTCATTGTACCCCAAAAATGTACCGTTTCTTTCTGAAGGGTCTATCTTGGTTATCTTCTCCTTGGGTACATGAAAGTATACTGGAAACCAAAATATCCTGAAGTGTCCAACCTCAAGCTTCACTCTAGTGAAAGCTTCTTTGGGAGCCATTTTCTTCAAAATCTGGTGAGGACTCCTATTTTGAACATATACTACTATCATGGATGCTTCTTCCCACATAATCATAGGTAGATTTTGATCACGTATCATTGCTTTTGTTTCCTCAATGATGGTTATGTTCTTCCTCTTTGAAACCTCATTTTGCTAAGGGTTGTAAGGAATGATGTACTCCCTCTTGGTCCCTGCCTCAATATAGAAATAATTGAAATACCTAGAGGTGTAATCTCCTCCATAATTTTACCTCAACACCTTGGTCCTTCTCCCGGTCAAGTTCTCAACCTGAGCTTTGAATTCTTGAAATCTCACAAGGAATCCATGTTCGACAACACAAGTATTCCAACAGAGGATGAGAATCTTCAGTAACCACTCACACAACTAGATCAAAGATCAACACACCGATGTTTTGACGTGGTAAAACCCCTACAGGGAAACATCCATGGCCCCAACCAATGCGACCACTTGGAGCAGTTTATTAATGCAAAAGAAAAAGATTACAGAGATATTTTACAAGAGAGTTTCTCACAATATATCATCGGAAAATGACCCTCCATTCTATTTAAATAGAGATCATGGACCAATCGAGTGCAAGCCATAGATCAATGGTCGTTAAGATCGAGGAGAATATGAATCATCAGACCACTCTATGTCAGGAACATATTGTGACCATCAGATTTCCTAACTACAAATGCATACTAATGCATACTAAAGAAACACACTAAGAAACACATTGTTACCTAACGACACATTAGACCAAGTAGATCTTAACTAATTCCTAAGTGTCTAAATATCATAACACCCTCCCTTAAGAACAATTTGGGATAGGATTGAAGGATTTACAATAGTGACACAATAGGAGAAGGAAGGAGGCATCATTTCCTATCCCCCCTTAATGACAACTTCCTAAATTCATAACATAGATCGATGTTTGGAAAACTTTGCTTCTGTAAGAGACTCTGGGAAAATGTCTGCACCTTGATCTTTTGTAGGGAAAAAATGCACATCAATAACTTGATCATGAATGAGCTTTATGATGAAGTGCATGTGTAGCTCGATGTGCTTGTGGCGTTAATGTTGAACTAGGTATTTTGCGAGCTTGATGGCACTTTGATTGTCACACCAAAGAATGGTCAGATGTTGTTGTTGGAATCCAAAATCTGAAAGGATTTGTTGAAGCCACAAGGCTTCCTGACTTGCATTTACTGCTGCTCCGTACTCTTCTTCTGTTGAAAAAAGTGAAATATATTATTGTTTCTTACAGGCCCAAGTGACAGGTCTTGAACCAATGATGAAAACATAACATGTAGTAGAATTCCGATCATCAGGGTCACCGACCCAATCTGAATCAGTGAAACCAACCAAAAAAGGAGTCCCCCTGAACTATAATGTATCTCGAACTGAATTGTACTACAAACATAGAGAAGTATCCTTTTATCTGCTTTCCAATGGCTTTCATGGGGTGTTTGCATATACCGGGCAATGATACCAACATCAAAGGAAAGATCAAGACGAGTATGAGTCAAGTATAAGAGGCTACCAACTAACTGATGGTACAAGGTGGAATCAACTTCGAGAGAAGTACAAGTGGCAGTAAACTTGACTCCAGACTGGAAGGGAGAAGGGGTTGGTTTATAATAATCCATGTGCAAGCGAAAAAGAAGGTCACAAACATACTTATACCGGGAAAGTTATGCCCTTTTAAAAAAGACTTCGGATGTGAGAGCTATGCCCTTTTAAAAAAAAGCATAAACGGTAACCAAAGGAGCACGTGGTGGTGTAAGTTGCGTTATGAAGTGACCCACTTTTATAAAGAGAAGTAGGAATCACTTTTACAATGAAGTTACTTTATAAAAGAAAAGTTGTATGGAAAATAAATAACTCTAAAATAAAATATTAAAGATACTTATAGTGATTCACTTTTATAATTGAAGTGAAATACACTTTACAATTTGAGTATGAACTTTTAAAAAAAAAGTAACAAAAAGAGAGACTTGAACTCAAGACCTCTTACTTAATAAGACAAATTTTAACCAAATGGTCTAGAAAAACATATTGTATTGTTTATCAAGAGGATTAGGGGTGTTGTTGTGGAAGACGACCTTGGAGAGCGTGCTAAAAAAAAAACTCTTTTCACACAAGAAAACAATTTCTCTTCTTGATGAAAACAAGGGTTAGATCTCGGTTAGCTTATCTGGAATATGCACCTTTTCCTATCTGTTTTTGATTTTTCGATATGGCACAGGGCATAGGGAAAAGAGCATATGCAGACATAAAAGAGTAAAAACTCGAAAATAAATAATATAAAACCAAAATAATACTTTGCAAAAATTTTAAAAATGCGTATTCAGGCTTTATACCTTAGGATCTGACTAAAATGGCCATATATTTGGAAAACATAAACCTTTTTGAGTGAAACGAAAAAGTGTTCCTGACTGAAATGAGTGCTCCAGACGCAATGGAATAGTCCTCTCAACCTAGAAATGTACAAAAATGATAGAAAATGGATATGAGGAAACTCGACTTCATGATCTCGATCTACAACATGAGCGGGTCTTGAAACAAGCTTTGATACCATGTTTGACAACACAGGTACTCCAACAGAGGATGAACACCTTCAATAACCACTTACACAACTAGATCAAATATCAACACCGATTTTTTGATGTGGTAAAACCCCTATGGGGAAACATCCACGACCTTGACCAACACGACCACTTGGAGCAGTTTATTAATGCAAAAGAAAAAGATTACAAAGATATTTTACAAGAGAGTTTCTCACAATTGATCATCAAAAAATGATCCTCCATGCTCTTTAAATAGAGATCATGGACCAATAGGGTGTTAAGCCATAGATCAATGGTCGTTAATATCGAGGAGAATATGAATTGTCAGACCACTCTATGTTGGGAACATATCGTGACCGTCAGATTTCCTAACTACAAATGCATACTAATGCATAATAAAGAAACACACTTTTCCCTAATGACACATTATACCAAGTAGATCTTAACTAACTCCTAAGTTTCTAAATATCCTAACACTCCATCCTTGGTCTTCAAGAAATAAATCCTCGTCTTCTGAGAGTGATCATCAATGAAGAGAACATATTACAAATATTTGTTTAAGGAAGCAATGGTCATGGGTCCACACACATCTGAATGTATCAAGTCCAATATCCCTTTGGATCTACTGCCACTACTCAAGAAGGACCCCTTGACATTTTTTCCAAGAGCACAACCTCTGTAAACACCATTATGTTGAACTTGTATCTCTAGAAGGCCTATTACCATCTTCCCTAGAGAGAGAAGGGCTCTATAATGAATGTGAGCAAGTCTCCTATGCCATAGCTCACTCAAGCTGATAGTATCATGTAACAGGGCCTGGACTAGTCAGACAGTCAACCTTTAATTTTTTTTTTTCTTGGACACCAATTACTCGAGAATAATTCATATGTGAGTTCTTGTGCCATGCAAGAACTTTTCCTTCATAAAAGGTAACCTTTTAGTCTTTATCCTCTAAGGAAAAAACAAAGACAAGGTTCCTTTTCATCCCAGGTACATATAGTACCTCACTCAATTGAAGGGGTATGTCAGAGTCAAGTTGGAATGTAGAAGTTCAAACCCCTTTCACATTATATCTAGCATTGTCTCCAAGTACAACATGTAGAATTGTCTCTTTCTCAACAAGATCTGTCAGATGATATCTATATCTGGTCATGTGCCTAAAGGCACCACTATCAATTAACCAAATATCATTATCAATAGGAATTATAATTGAGAGTGATGATATGAATAAGAAGGATTTATCTTTGATGTATTCATCTCTTTTATCTGCCTCTGGATCAACATCAAAAGTGGAGGCAAGTTGTCTTTCTTTCTTCCTGGTAGGACAATCTCTCTCTGCGTAGATTATAATATTCCTTACCTTGACATCATCTTCCTTCCATTCTTCTTTCTCTTCATCGGTAGATATTTCTGGTAAAGCCTTTTTTATCACACTCAATAGGTCATTCTCTTCCACAGTGATCTATAGTCTTGACTTCCAGGAATTGAATTTTCTTGATCCATCAAGCCTATCTCCCACCAAGGTTCTGTTCCTCATGGTTTGCAGATTCTTCCACAAACCCTTAACAACTAGGATAGAAAACCTAACTGCTAGGCTAGGCTAGAAACCTTAGGTTTCCTTGGACTTATGACTTCCAACAATAAGCCTTGAAAGTCAGAAGAACACTGGTAATATTGAAAACTTCTTCAATATGCTACAAAAACCCTAAAACCAAAATTTTGCAGAAAATTATGGAACCCTAGAAACCCTAGGGCCAAAAATCCAAAATTCATGGAATTGCAATATGAAAGTTGCTGGAGGTGTGATGAAGGAGTCTGCACACTTCTATGCCAAAAATAGCCTCAACGTTTCAATGTAGGGTGCTGAAAAAACTAAAAAAGGAGAGGGTCGTACCTTTTTCTGGAAACCCTAGGAGGGTCGTATATTTCTGCAGAAGAGAGGACAGATGGTTTTGAAAGCTTGTGCAATGGTTCTTTCAAGTCCTAAGCTATGATACCATGTTGAATTTTCACTATTCTATGCTCAAGAATGAGGTTTATTTCATTTAGCAGGTACTCGAACCATAAACAAATGTAACTACACCATCAAGTGCTACAATAATCAAGATCACAAGAATAATTACCATGCACAATATACACAATATTTATCCTAGGAAACGATTCTACTCAAGGGAAGAAAACCCAACAATCCTTTGTTATATTCTCAAGAGAATATCCCCCAACCATAAACCCTAATTCACACAAGAGGGTGCTTCTACAACCTTGAAACTAGCGCCCAAGAGAGGTGCACACTTCAGCCTTAAAGGAACTTGCTGAAATTTCCAAATGACAAGTGACAAGCGTGAGAATGTATGTTTCGTCAATGGGGAAATCACATCTATTTTTACAAGACCAGACACATCAATAGGTGTGTCTATTGGCACAATAGGGCCGACCTCAAGAACTCATAAATATAATTAATTATTACAATAAACCTTAATTATATTTCACATATGGTGGGGCCGAATTGTACCCTTTACATCATAATTAGGGTTACAAGTAAATATTACACTTAGAAAATATAGAAAGGGATCCACACGTCCACTAGTGCTCAACCACTAAGGAAACATCCACCTGTGCTCAACCATAGGGATGTCATACTCAACACATATTTATCTCAACTGAGTCCACAGAAGAATCATTTGGAGTACCATCTCAATCCTGACTCAACTGAGTCCACATGAGTGAAAAGGCAGGAGACCACATCGACTCAACTCTCGTAGAGGATAATCATACAATGATCACATGGGAACACCCAACACTGGGGCACGACTCAAATCAGTCCAGAGGAGAATGATACACCCATCACATGGGCACACACAACACTGGGCTCTCTCACAGGTCGACTCAACTCAGTCACAGAATAGAGCATATCCTAGAGAATGTCACACGATGTTTCAATCATTAACAATGCACATCAAAGTCACTGAGAACTTTGAAGCCAGTGCAAGGAGTGCACAAAGACAACATTTTGTTTAAGTGTTGGTATATCTAAGGAGGAAGAGCCTAGAGTGATAGGAGGGTGTTGGAAGAACACTCTGACCGTGTTCCAAATCTAAGGAGAAAGAGCGTAGAGTTTTAGGAGGGCATAAGAAGTCATCTGGAGGAACAAAGGACTGAACCATTTGTAGTTAGAAGAGTTGAAAGCTCAGGAGATACATCACAAGTGTGCACAGAGCCTATGCAAGGAGTGTAGAAGGAGAGAGCAGTCTAAGTTTTGGACTGCAAGAGAAGTGCAAAGAGTGTGTAGGAGAACTTATTATAAGTTCCAAGCTCATGAGGTGTAGCACAAGAAAAGGCCAAGGAGTGACCCTACAGAGGAGAGATAAAAGGATAAGCCTTTGAAATTTTGAAAAATCCTTCATTGAAGGGAAGCATAGCTGCGATAGAGGATGAATCCACAACAACCATTGGATTAGCTGTGGAAGTATATCTGGGTCATTGGATCAAGCCCAGACAAGAAGATAAGAACTATTGAGAAGATAAGATCCCAGCCGCTAGATCTGAGCGTAGGAGAAAGAGAGTTTTTTCTCAAGGTTCTTGGGTCGTAAGTCTTGGACAAAGTGGAGTGGATCGTAGCCATTGATCCCATAAAGGAACGCGATTCATAGATATCACAGTTCAGAGACTCGACACTCCGAGAGAAAATGGTTCTTGTGTTGCCAGGAGGAGAATTTCCTGAAGCTCTGAAGCCCTGAGTAGATCCTAACTGTTCTTCGTTGGGTAAATGTGGATCGTGGATCTCCTCCCTTCACCAATTTGTCATTTGATAGTTTGAGAGTCTAGTGGTGATTAGAAGAAATAAACCTCGAAGCCCAGAGTTATAGAGTTGATCACATCCATTGGTTGCAAGAGGAGCGAGAGCCATAGATGTCCGCCCTTCTCCAATTTGGCGTTTGACGGTCCGAGATATCTGAGTTGTTAGAGTCGGGAAAATTTTGAAGCCTGTAGTCCCGTATTTAATGTCATTTGTAGATCAAGGGGTGAAGTGTGAGCCATAGATCACCAATTTGGCATTTGGAAATTCATAGGTATTGTGTGTTGGAGCATAGAAAAGTCTCAAACACCAGACCCCCAGAGTTCCTTTTAGCCATAGATCGTGGCAAGGAATGTGGACCATTGATCCTTGAACTATTTCGGGATTTCACCAATTCAACATTGGGGAGAATTGGAGTGTGTTGAGGGTAAAACCTCCGAAGCTTGAAGTTCTGAAGTGTCAAAGAAACAAAGCTTCGAATAATCACCTTTCAGCTAAGCACTTGGTCCTAGCCCGCAGTCACATGAGATTTTCGCCAAGGAAAAAGGGGCTAGCGTCTGTGGTTTGGAAATGAAGAAAAAATGGGATTAGAGAAAGAACCCGTGGGTTTTTGTTTTGTACGTACCTACACCTATGGAGATTAAAAGGGCCTGTGAACATTGGAAGGGATCTAGCAGGGATTCGAGAGCTAAATCAACTCCTCAGAAGAAGATCAGAGCTTGATTTTTGTATCAGATCCCGAGTGGAATTTTTTTCTGATACCATCAAGTGGTATCTGAGCTAATTTTTGGATGTAGACAACAAGAAAAGGAGGAGAAGGTAGAGTATTGATGATCTGTGTGAGCACTGTTTTCAAGTGTGTAACAAAAAATAGATATCCAGGTGGGATGAAGAAAATGACCAATTGCATTCTTCAAGTAGAGGAGAGCCTGTGGAGATATTAAGGTGAGTAGTTGGAGTGTAGTATCTAGAGAGAAAGGAGTGCTCAAGAGAAGGAATGAGTGCAAGGTGTGTGCCTACACTCAACATGAGTGTAAAATCTTAGAGAGAGGGTTCCAACAGGTGAACTAGAGGCTAAGCGAGGAGAAGATTGGAAAAGTATGACTATAGCTCACAATGAACAAGTTGAAGCTCACAGAGGAGAGGATAAAATGGATATTGAAGGCCATATACAAGGTCCAAGAGGAGACTACAAGAAGATGAATAGAGAGGAGATGGATAAAGAGCTCAAGGAGACTAGAGAGGATCTCAACAAGTTGATGCTGAAAATGCAGTAAGAAGAGAAAGGGGGCTGTAGGTATGAGTGCCCCATGAAGAAGAGGGAGAAGCGACCTATCCAACAATTGATTTCTAGGAAGTAGAATAATATGCTGAGGAAGTGGTTGAGGCAAGTGGAAAACCTCAGGGACATAGAGGAGAAAATGGTCTACATATGTGAACCGGAATATGGAGAAAGACTTGAGGAGGAAGAGAGATCAACTGGAGATATTAAAGACTTCCAAGAGGGAACAAAGGAGAATTCAAGTTGCCAGGAGGGTAAAGAGGAGATGAGACTGCCTGAGAGTCTCAGGAACTCAAGGGAGATTCCATATCAGCAAGGAGTGATGACAGGAGAGGAGGAGGATCATAGGTGAATTCTAATTATTGGGGGGATTATCATATCTCTACCAAGAATCCTAGTAGAGGTTGACAAATGTGTTGCAGGTGAAGAAGAAGAAGAACACCTAGCAGAGACTGTCATGGAGGAGGATAAGGAGCAAGAACTGTAATATTCCCAAGAGATGAAAGAAGAGGAGGCCCACAATGTTGTGAGCCAAAGGAATGTTCATGAGGATAATTCAAATGTCATACTCACTTAGTGGGAGACATATATGAAATTACTGTAGGATTGGTTAGAAAATATAGAGACAGAGGAACTGGCAGAAAGCAAGCTGTCATAGAAGATGGTTGAGCAACATCTTAGTAATATTGCTGCAAAATTGGATTCTGTAGTGGAGTGGAAAGCCAATGCCACATGAGATGAAGTTATCATGGGAGATCAAGATGATATTCCCTTTGGTATGTATGAATAATTGGAAGCTCTAGGATACGGAGAAATAACCCAAAGGATGCTCATCCAACAATTCAAGTTGGAGATTGATGAAGAAGAGGAGATGAAATAGAGCATACTGCAAGAGAGGAGCCAACCATAGAAAATATGGATGAGGAGATTGAGGAGATAAGGAGGCTGATGTTGAAGTTAGAAAAGGAGATAGCCAATTATAGATGGAGGCTGACAAGAGGATATTATAGTGGGAAAATAAATGGGGCACTGCAACATAAAATTTGGAAACCAGGAGGAGAGCCTGTAGCAACAACAACATGGTAGAGGAGAAGGTGGACAACTCCAGAGTGAAGTTTGGGACCCTGGAGGATCTCAACAACAACAACAGAGGAGCCATGAGCATGAACTCATGATTTTGTTTGCAGATGAGTATAATGCATGAACATCAACATCACGTCAGTAGCCAACACAAAAACACACAAGGATGGAGCAGATCCCAAGGAAAGAGAAGCGCCAACCTCCTCATTTTGAGTTTAAATCTAAAATTTAATGTAATAAATATTGTAAAGGATCAAGGAAAGTAGATCCATTGTATCTGTATAGGTTGCATGTAAGTCACCTTTAATGGTTGAGAGGTGTATGAATCTAGATCCGATTCGAACTAGATGTAAATTAAATGTAATTTAATGTAAGTAGGTGAGGAAGGCTCGAGAAGCCCCTCTTTTGTAAAAATCCCAATGTATTTAAATCATAATGTAGAGGAGAATGTAGAGAAGAGAATGAGAAGGCATGAGAAGAAAGAGTTTTCAAGAGAGGAGAGGAGAGAATAACTGAGACTCTATTGCAGTCCAGTCTTGTAAACATTATAAAAAGAATTCAGATTAATAGAAAAACATATTTCCTTACATATGAATCTCTGTGTGTTTATTTATGTGAATGAAATTTTGTTTCTAAATTTTTACTGTGCATATATGAATTCCATGAGTGTATAAATGTTCCCTTTGCAGGAATAGATAGAATTCCATCTGTGTGTGAATTTCTGAATGTTCTAGGCTCTCAAGGCTAGTGCAAGGAATGCACTCTAGAGTTGTTGGAAAACTCTGAGAAGCCAGTGCAAGGAGTGCACAAGAACTCAATTAGGAGTTTTGTGAGGAGTGTTCCAGGTGGAAACAACAGAACCAGTTACAAGCTTAGAAGGGATAGTGCAAGGAGTGCACAGAGAAACCACAAGGAGTGCACCTACACTCAAAGTAGTGTAAAGGCTCAAAGGAAGGTTGTGCAAGGAGTGCACATCAGAGTTAATGAGAAATTTGAGAAGCCAATGAAAGGAGTGAATGAAGCCAAAATTTTGTTTAAGTGTTGGTAAAGCTCAGGAGGAAGATCGCAGAGTGCCAGGAGGGCATTGGGAGAACACTCTGACCATGTTTGAAATCTTGGGAGAAAGAGTGTAGAGTGCCAGGAGGGAATAAGAATTCATATGAAGGAACAAAGGACTGAAACATTTGTAGTTCAAAGAGTTGAAATCTCAAGAGAGAAAACACAAATCTGTGCATAGCCTATGCAAGGAGTGCATAAGGCAGGAGCAATCTAAGTTCTAGACTTCAGGAGAAGTGAAAGGAGTGAGTAAGAGAACTTATTATAAGTTCCAAGCTCAGGAGGTGTAGCGAAAGAAGAGACCAAGGAGTGAACCTATAGAGGAGAGATCAAATGATAAGACTTTGAAAGTTTGAGAAATCCTTCATTGAAGGGAAGTGAAGCTGCAGCGGAGGAAAAATACACAACAACAATTGGATTATCTATGGAAGAAGATCTTGGCCGTTGGATCAAAACCATAAGAGAGGAGAAGCATCGTTGAGAAGATTAGATCCCATTCATTATATATAATCACATGAGAATGAGAGTCGTCGATCAAGGTTCTCAGGTCATAAGTCTTGGACAAAGCGGAGCGGATCTCAACCATAGATCCCATCAAGGAATGTGAGTCATAAACCTCACAGTTTAGAGATTTGACACTTCGAAAGAAACTGGCTATTGTGTTTCCAGGAGGATAATTTCCTGAAGCTCCAAATCCCATAGTAGATCTTGACTGTTTGTCATTGGGTAAATGTGGACCATGGATCTCTTCACTTCTCCAATTCGATGTTCAGTATTTTAGGAGTCTAGTGATGATTAGAAGAAATAAACCTCGAAGCCTAGAGTTCTAGAATTGATCACAGTCATTGGCTACAAGAGGAGTGAGAGTCGTAGATGTCTACCCTTCGCCAATTCGATGTTCAATAGTCCAAGAGATTTGAGTTGTTAGAGTCAAGAAACTTTCGAAGCCCAGAGTCTCGGATTTGATCCCAGTTGTAGATCAAGGGGTGAAGTGCGAGCCGTAGATCGCCAATTTGAAGTTTGGAAGTTTGGAGGTATTGTGTGTTGGAGTGGAGAAAATTACTGAATCCCGGAGCCCCAACGTTCCTTTTAGACATATATCATGGAAAGGAATGTGGATCGTTGATCCTTGAACTAATTCGGGAGTTCGCCAGTTTAGAGTTCGGGAGAATTGGAGTGTGTTGAGGGTAAAACCTCTGAAGCCCGTAGTTCCATAGCACTAGAGTAACGAAGCTCCTAATAAGCACCTTTCAGCTAAGTGCTTGGTCCTAGCCTGCGACCACATGAGATTTCTTCCAAGGAAAAAGTGGCCAACATTTGTGGTTTGGACTTGAAGGAAAAAAGGGGCTTAGATAAAGTGCCCGCGGGTTTCTGTTTTATATGGACATGCACCTAAGGAGATTAAAAGGGCCTGTGAACATTGGAGGGGATCTAGTAGGGATCCGAGAGCTAATTCAACTCCTCATAAGAAGATCCTAGACCGGTAGGTCGCATGAGACCCTTAGGAGGTGTGGGGGTTTTCATCAAATATGGTGATAGTGATTTTCAAAGCTCATCCATTTCATTTTCAATTAAAGAATATTTAAATTCATACCCATTTGAAAATTCTTTTGATCATAACTATTTTCAAGAAATTTATGTTCAAAAATTTAGTAGTGAGGTTAAATATCAAACACAAAGTTGTGTGGTTGATGCAAGAATTGAAGAACAAAAAACTTCTCAAGAAACACCCTCATACATTTTTGGAAATCAATCATGTATGATGATTACGATTCTTATGATGTTGATTTTCATAAACAAGAAAAATATATTTCTCTTTTATTATTAACATAAGTTTCCAGCAATGAACTTACCTATGTTAGTGATGAAAATCGATTTGAAGAGCAAGTTTACAATCAACAAGTAACTGGAGGTTTTGAATAAAAAATGGAACATATGTTTACTGATGAGGATACAAAGGTTGTGGTACATGATACTGTGTTTTATAATATTGATTTATCCTTGTCTTCTCTTCATGATTATAAATATGAAGTAGAACTTGATGATGCTTTGATATGTGATGAACACCATAATAATGATAATCTATTACTAATCCTCCCTTATTGTGGTAACTCAAAAGAATGTGTTTGTATACGGCATGAGAAGGAGAGTATACCTCAATGTTTACAAGATGATGATTGCATAAGGGATTATGTTGAATTTTTTTTTCAAAGCTTACAGGTGGACAACGTTACACAAATGAGAAAATTTTTGAAAAGGTTTGAAGGCATAGAAAGTGAAGAGACATCCTACTATGTTCTGAAGGAGAGAGAGATGTCTACAAAGTCACAAATGGAGAAGGGAGATGCATGATTGATTTTCCATTTTTCGTGCAAAACGAAAATATGCTTATACCTACCTTCATGAATCAAGGGATTTACACTGACAAGTTTGAATATCCAATTGGATCTTGGTTGGTGTTTATTCTATCAAAAAAATCTATTTCTTACATACATTTAAATGCATTGCTTGAGGGCTATAAGTATAATATTTGTTTTCAGGTTGTGTCATCATTATGGAAGTTGATCATTTTGTTTTTTTATCAAAGACCTTCAAAGTTCTCTTTTTGTGAACAAAATGATTTCTTGGTTACATTGGAAAACTCATTATACATAACCTTCTTACTTTGTTAAATAGATTAGGAATTTTTGTACATAAAAGATTTTTGCAAAGAAATAATGTAGTCATTGATTGTATATAATTTAGGGTTTTACAATTTACTTTTTAATAAACATAATTAGAACTTTAAATAAAATAAATATAATGAAGGACATTATAAAACTTTTGTGTCTCAATCATTATAAGAGTCTTAGTGGAAATGATATCCTTAATTGGTGACTTTATCCCTTTTATGTTGTCATGATGAGATTAATGAACATATTTTAAGTATTATTTTTCCTCATGATTAAGTTGAAAGACTTGTTCTTTTGTAATCATGTCCTAGAAGCTGGTTGGGATGCCAATTTTCAAAACTGTTCATCCTAACCTACTCAAGGTTACATATTCACACATGACATTAAACAATAATTGGTCTATGGGGAGAGATAGTGTTAAGATTGTGGGGATGGACATATTTAATGGGTATACTTTATTACGTGGGCATATCCAACTCATATTCACTAACATGCATCATCCCTTTGTGTTTAAAACATGTATATTTCCCCCATATCAACATGCTTATAACATAAATACAAGTTAAAATGAAAAATAAAAATTGAGATGATGAAAGGAAATTCAAATGGGAAATGCAAGTATATCCGTCGGGCTATGGACTCTCGCTAGCAGCAGAGAAAGGCATGTGATGCCGAGGTGACTAAACCATAGGATATGGACTCTATTTGGTAATGTAGCAACATCAAAAGACAAGAGAGGGTGCTCATATGTATCTGTACTTTTATACTCCAACATTATAAGTCCCATTAGACTTAACCCTATGTTGACACATTTTATCATGTTACTGGTAAATGAACTTTCATCATACATTGCTTTGAGTAAGGAAGATAACAACTAGGTATTTGACATTCAAGCCTAACCTGTTGTGACTGATTACTTTAAGAAACACCTAAGTAGACTAAAAATGAAGAAAAAATGATCTTTATCTTTCATAACCAAACTCATTGTATTCAATATACTTAGATCTTTAGTCATCATCAACTTTATCATTCTTACTATAGATTCATTTATATTGAGAGAGAAAGGTTTTATTTTCCTGCATTATGATTTTATTTCTTGCATTAGGATCTTATTTCCTGCATTAGGGTTTATTTTCTTACATTTGGGTTTGGTTTCTTTTCCTTGTAAATAACTTATAAAGTTTGGAAAATAAAAGAAGAGTTATTTTCATGAAGGATAAGAAGAATTATATTATGCAAAGTCTACATGAGAAATGTGATTCACAGTTTGATAGGGATGTTTGTTGTCCTACTATATCTATAAATGCTATTTTTTTCTATCAAAAAATAAACATATATGACTAATCCTTTTGTTTTTTCATATTCTTTTTCCAGCAAGATCATTAATCTTTTCAGGTACAAATACAATGGTTAGCAACATGATTCACAAGTTTGGTGCACGCATATTATTGCAAGATTTTTAATTAATAACAACCAACATTTATTTGGGTGTGTATAACAGAGTTTACAAAAAATAAAACAAACAAAGATATTAATAGCTATCAACAAAATGATGCTTTTATTCTTATTTTTATATAGGGTTCATTCTATGTTTGTATATCCATAATTCCTTTCATTTCTTTCGAGATACTTATCTAGCCTATCTGAATACAAAGAACTTCTCTAGTAAATATTTATGTTTTATAGGTGTAACACAAGGATGAAGCATAAAAACTACTCAAGCACATATATATGAGGATCTTATTGACATACATGTCAGTAATCATATTTTTTTATTATTATTTGGGTTGGTTGTCATTGATGCCAACCCTTGAAGAAAGTTTGGTAGCAAATTCTGGTAGCACATTGGTTTGGGTAATGGATCCAAGTTTGTTTGATGGATAATGGTAYGAGTTTTGATATAGTTGTAGGKAAGACTATTCCAAATGGATATTACATGTCATTCCATTTCCGGTTGTATGTGGAACGTCACATAAATCCTCACGGTTAGAGACTTATGGCCATGTGAAGTTGGAGAAAGGTTTGRGTAATGGACCCAAGTTTGTTTGATGGATAATGGTATGAATTTTGATATATTTTAAGGTAAGAATATTATATATGGATAKTACATATCATGCCATTTCCATTGGTATGTGGAACGTCACATAACTCCTCACRGTTAGAGAGTTATGGCCATGTGAAGTTGGAGAACCCTCATGAGTCATCTAGAAGCCCCAGAAGGTCAAAGTAGTCAAAGTGGTTTAAGAGATTTTAGAAGGTAAATAATAAAGTGAAGCAATGAGTGTACTATAATTCAAAGTGAATACAAAAAAAATTATTTAAAAAATAAAATTAATGGAGAAATTACTAAGTGAACAAGTGGTTAGAAGTGGGTTAGCCCTAAAATAATGAAAGTGGTTTAAGATGGTTAGAAGGTAACCCCTTGAGGTAAAGTGAAGTGATGAGTGTACTATAAGTCAAAGTGAATACAAAATAAATTATTTAAATAATAAATTTAATGGAGAAATTACTAAGTGGACAAGTGGGTTAACCATAAAATAAGGAAAGTGGATTAAGATGGTTAAAAGGTAACCCCTTGAGGAAGCTACATGAAAGTATAAATAAGAGGAAAGACTCTCTCATTTTAATCACACATGAGCATATTGAATATCCACAAGTGACTGAGGTAACCAAAGGATATCTAAGACAAATTTCAGAGGGAAGGTGAAGTAAAGAAGGCTGAAATTCAAGGGAGGATAAATTATTTTGATGATGCTTTCTAAGGTATGTTATTTACAGGTCATCTCACCATTTTCGAAATAATTTTTTTCCTAGAATGATTCAGACCATGAAATTGGGAGGCCATTGAGGAAACATATCCAAGTAGCTGTGATACAAATTTTATCTTGTGGTTCGTTGTATTTTTGGAGTTACACACAGTGGAAAATATGGTTTGTGGCTAGTCCTGAAACTAGTCTAAAACATGTGGTTTGGGTAAAAATGTCATAAATTCTTCATAACAGATCCAAATTCAGTAAGAACAAATGTATTGGTTAGAGTACATTATGTAGTATTTTGTGTACAAGTTTTAGATCCATACAACAAATATTCTGTGCAGGGAACACTCTACAAGTTCACTCTCTAGAATAAGCTAGAATTCAACAAGGTATGCCATTTTTTCTATAACTCCTTTTTTGAGAGGTTCCAAGTAGTGAAATTTGGAGGAATTGCATAAAAGAAACTGAAGAAAATTGTGTACCATTTTCAGATATTTATTCATTACATGTACATAGTTATGATTATAGAAATTCAAGGTTGTTGACTAATCCAAAATTAGTCATGTGAGACTAAAGCAAAGTTTGATAAAATGCTAGTCTCTTGTTGTTAAAGTTAAGAAAGGTTTTCAGGTATGTGATCATATACACTAGGTCTATTACAGAGTTACAAATCATATTTGGATGATGAAATTGATGAGGGATTTTGGTTGAGGTATGTTACAGATAGAGGTTGTATAACAGTGAGGTTGTGGCACATGGTTTGATGTAATAGTTTATGGTATTTGGTTATGGATAGTGTGATTTATTGCTAGAGAAATTTTGATGGTTATATTGGTATACGGTTGAGGTACATGTTAGGTACATGGTTGATACAAGTAGTTGATGAGTTGACACATACATGAGGTCATCTTCATCTATAGCCATAGCCACACAACGGTCATCTTCATCTTCATCTATAGGCACAAAGTCGTCATTTTCATATTCATCTATAGCCATAGCCGTAGAGATTTCATTTTCATCTTCATCTATAGCCATAGCCACATATTCATCTATAGCCATAGCCATAGAGCAGTCATCTTCATCTCTAATCATAGCCACAAAGATTCTATAGTTGATGATGTCAGTACATCTTGATGAGTCATAGTTTATGTGTATTTGATGCATGATTGGTAGTAACATATTTGGTACATGGTTGATGCACTCGTTGATGGTACAGGTTGAGGTACATGGTCATGCATGGTTGATGCACTTGTTTATGGTACAAGTTGATTACAGGTTGTTTGGACAGGTTATTCTGACATGTTATTTATACAGGTTTGATGCATAGTTGATGCATTTGTTTATGGTACAGGTTGAGGTACAGGTTGATGTATGGTACATGTTGGCACAAGTTATTGGTACAGGTTGTTACAAGTTGATTACAGGTTGATTGGTACAAGTTTACAATAGTATATATCACAGTGATAGTGTGACATGGGTTCCATCATTCTACTTCTACATCAGAGCGGTTGGACAGGGCAAGGACAGGTGGTTGTAGCCACCTTTCGGTTGTAGCCGGAGAACATAGGGGGTTATAGCCTCCTTTTGGTTGTAGCCATAGAATTGGGGAGTTGGAGCTTCCCTCAAGTTGTAGCCTAAGAAATGAGGGGKTTGTAGCCTCCTTCTGGTTGTAGCTAGAAAATTGGGGATTTAGAGCTTCCCTTAGGTTGAAGCCTGAGAAACTAGGGGGTTGGAGCCTCCTTCCAGTTGCAGMTAGAAAACAAAGGAAGTTGGTGTTTCCAATGAATGTAATTCTTAAATAAATATAAGAAAAAACATTCTGTGGTTTTCTCCCGCTTTGGGTTTCCACGTAAAAAYACTGGTGTACTGTGTATGCGTATGATTGATCATTTGTTCATTGTTTATTTACTCTACAGTTATTGGATGATAATGCTACATTGATATAACACTTGCATTATATGGTTAAAAATGGTTATATTTCTCTATTACTGATTCATCCCCCCTCTCAGTAATCCAACAATTTGTGAAGTACTTAGGCATTCAAATATTCCTCCGATCCATGATAAAGCACATGCTTGTGAATTGGTTCATAGATTCAATGGTTGATAAAGGAGAGATCTTTATGAGGGTCTGAAAAAAAAAAGAAAAAAAGATTCACACTTTTACAAGTATTTCCTTGTACTATCTATGGATATTATGAGTCTTTGATTTTGAATGATAAACATGTGTGACTACTTTTGTTGCTTGCAGAAGAATCTTTCTAGCATATTTGAATATCTTGTAGGTACCAACTCATGGAACAAGAAGGTGGATCTATTAGCAAAGAATGTGATGAAAAAACAAATAATTTGTTTCAGGATCACATATGACTCCATGCCCAATGACAAAAGACATATATCTATAGTTCTTGATGCCTCACACGAAGACACCATCCCCTAGTTGGAGCTAGATGTTGTAGCTAAAAAATCCCTCTAATTTTTTTCAATATTTCGCTAACCCTTGACATTTGGCTTCTATTTCAATTATCCTAAAGAAATTTTCAGTTCCTAAAAATTGTTAGATGCAAGCTAGAGATGGAACTTTTATCATCTACAAAATTGACTTAGTGAAATACATGACTCTAAATATACATCACATTGGAAGTAATTGTAGTTCCTAACTCATTTTTGTTGTCTTCTAATGAATTTCCTAACCTTGCGCTATCTACCTTGGAATTTTTCAAACTTATTATTAAGTACTATGCCTTGTAATGACTTCTTTCAAGTGGTCTGTACATGATTGCACTCATATATTTCCTTGGTTCATATATTCTAAGATTGAATCACATTCATTAAGATTAATCACGGATGAATCCTAAATTAGGTCACTTGAAGGGGGACTATTTATTGCATTTACACATATTTATACATATATGTATGCATTATCGATAAAATATGCCTCACACACACATCAATTGGAAATATTAAGAAATATTTAATAAAAACAGAGAAGATAGAAAGAAACTTTGCAAATAATTTATATTAGTATTTAATGAGATTTGTTTTATTTTGTAGATGGTCGGATCTACACATGAATTTTAATACTCCTTCAAGTTCATATCCGAAGATATTATTAACCATCAATTAGAAAAGTGCCAAATCTGTTGGATTTTTTGGATGCGTACAACAAGGTTAAATATTGACCTTTTTGAGGCCCAAAAGTATGGAGAACCGCCAATTAAGAAAACCTTGGAACCCTTGGATATTTTGGACACCGACGAGGACATTAAATCTTGCGTATTTCTAAGTTCGAGTTTAGGATAACCATTGATCAACAAGACATGTGGATGGTCATTGATTAAAATGAAATATATGTTGGGGAGAGAGTTCATACAAGACATGTTAGAAATTGATAGCTAGCTCTTGGAATAACTTATTCATCTTTCTCTTGGAATAACTTATTCAACGAGGAGACAATGGAGAAATTAGGGAGCTCATCATAAAGTTGAACATTAAAATGGTTGAATTGCTGAAATCAGTGTTTGAGACGGTCTGTCTCATAGGCTATTGTTATCCTTGTAGATGTTAAAATCATTTGCTTTCTTTCTTTTCATTCCGGTAGAACTCTTCAAGAGAGAGAAACGTATTGAAATTATATTAGACGAAGATATTGACATATTCATGAATGCAAAGTTCTTTCATGATTTTCAAGGTTAAGTGAAGGCATTGGCATCCATTGGAATAAGATGACATGTGAGAATTTGAAGTTCACAAGCTATTATCATTGATAGTTAAAAGAAATATGATTGCCAACATAGTATCATCTCTTTAAAGTTGCTTCTCCATCCAAACATTGTTTTGATTAAGCACATCATGCTTTCTCCATATCACGAGAATATAAAATGCTATGGTGCCATCTAGCTTATCATGAAACACTTGTGGACAACTAAGAAGACAACACATTGGACGTAGAAATTGAAAATTGAGCTCAGCCCATATTAGGGTTTGAAACCCTAATATCTAAGATAAACGAAGATAGGGAAAATGCATTAGAAAGAAGAGTTTGTTTGTATGTTAAACTAGATA
Source organism: Picea glauca (assembly GCA_000966675.3). Lineage (NCBI taxonomy): Eukaryota > Viridiplantae > Streptophyta > Pinopsida > Pinales > Pinaceae > Picea > Picea glauca. The sequence continues at coordinate 18,743 of JZKD02S1835835.1, read as the reverse complement.
AGAGCATAACTAGAGTTGTTGTTTAAAGCATTTTTATTTGTAGCGAAATGGGAATGTTTTGATGGATTGTCCAAAGGTATTGTGGAAGGAATCATGGAATACGCTTCTATCGACCCTAATGATCACTTGTTTTTCAAGAAATATGTGTCATCCATTGATTCTCTCAAACTTGTGATTACTGGGGTTGTTGCAAATTGAGATAGGCCTCTTTCAAAAGTTGAAAAGGGACTTTCCTGGATCAATAAAATGGTATATAAAACTTGAAGAGGGATTAATATTAACTCGTAACTCAAAGTTTTTCAGATGTGGCATCATTGGTGATGCTACACCTTTAGATCTATCATTGTTGAGAATATCACTAAATGGATTCATAGTTCTGGTTATCAACAATGGGAAAAAGAGAAGATGTATAATGGGAAGACAAGTGGTAAAAAATGAATGAAAATATTCATCTTTTCAACATACTGTCAACGACTCATACACATGGTAGAAGGAAAAATCAATTTCCGAAATCATGGGCCTATGCATCCTTTAACTTGACAACCGATAGCTGATAAAAAATTCCATGGAGGTATTAAATTTAATGTAGAAAGATGGCCAAAAGCCTCTTCAGATTAATGGTTTCCATTTGTAGAACATGGTTGCAATATGGCACAACTTCATATTTTACTTTCATTGCTTTGGTCAATCTTGGTGTTTTAATCTAGGGAAAAGTAGGGAGAGTACTGATATATCCTTACATAGACATCATAGAGATACATGCATACACAAAAAAATAGATAAAGACATACAAAAGTAAAGGGAGCCCAAAGAAAAATCTTTTTATTATATGATAGAACAATAAAACACAATTACATATAAGCTCTCACATGAAGCTATTTGAGCCTTCAAATGCTTGTCTATTTATACCTCTTTCAGGAAGTTGTAACTACTTAACTTCTTGGGTCAGTCAGTTAATAGATACTCCAATCGACCTCTACTTCTGACTACGTTGGTCAACCGATGGGTCTAGTCGACATACTAGCCCCTACAACATCTCCCCCACCTCAATTCCTTGCTCGTCCCGAGAAAGTGGGGGTTATACAAAATTATTTGGTTACAAAATTACAATATGGAGAAGTAGAAGATGAAGAGAGAAAGAGAAACATGTAAGAAGAGGAGACAAAATATTTATATGGTCGATCGACTTAAAGTACCATTTCCGACTATTCTACTGTGCCTAGAATTCCTCCACTGGATTCATCGGCTTTTTGTTATTTTCTCTTTCTTTGGTGACTTTGAAGGTTGTATGAATAATACTAGGGGATGACTGCTTTTTTTGTTGAATGAAGTCACACCATGTGTTGATCGCCTGTTGTGATTCCATATTTAGAATTTTCTACTGGGAAATCAAGTTGACTTTCTTTGCTATGCTTGATGTCTAAATTATTCCCGACTCTTGGTAAAATTGTTGTTCTGTGGCCTGCCTTTTACATATGAGATCATTGAGGCTACTTGTTGCTTGGTTAGTTTCCAATTGTACTCCGTGTCCCTCCTTCCATTCCTGCTCTTTTTGTGCTAGTTGTTGCTTCGTTTCTTTTTCTTTCGCCAACTGTGTGGTGAGGGATTCTTTTATTTTGTTTTCAGTTGCCAAGTTTCTTTCCCTTTCTATACTGTCGACTACAACTTTTTGTATCCAAAATTTCCTTAATGCATCTGCGAAATGAGTCGGCCATTCACTTACCATGAAATTTAGTGTGCTAGCTTTCTTGGTTAACCTGTCTATGTTCTACTTGAATCCTTTCTGATTATTCCATTCTGTTTCTAATGTTGCATCCATATGCTCTTGAGTTGTTTGAATTTCTTTGATGGTTAATTAGTGTTGTTGTTCGACTTCTTCTTTTTCTTTTTTTAGAGACACTACTTGTTGTTGGTAGTTTGTGCTAGTTTTGATCATTATTTTGATTAGCTCTTTAAATCCTTCTAGGGGGTTTTATGCTTCTGATATATGTTTTATCCCCTCATGCAGTGTGATTGATTCTCTGCATCCTTCCAAGATATTATTTTTCTCTTGTTTTAGTATTTCGACCCGACTTCCTTCTTTAATGACCTTCTTCCATATCCTTGTTGATTCTTTTGAAATAACTCCATGCAATTTGAACAAGTGTTTGTCAAAAATAGTGGTTGGGTCGAATCAGACCTCGATAGATGATCTTGATGGGAATCATGGATGACTTGCTTTTCTTCTTTTTATTTGCAGATTTGGACGACTGACCATATTTTGTTACCGTCTGTTGTTTCATCAAGATGCTCTGGTCACTTGTTTCATCTTTTTATTCCTCCTCAAGCTGGGTGTTTTTCACCTCCATATCTTCTTTATCCCAAAGATCTAGTCCTTTTGTGTTAATATGCTTAGTATGACTAGGATTTACCTTAAGTAAGGACCTCTTGGTCTACATATTTTCAAAGGTCTTTGTTTGTATGCTTGGGATGTTACTTCCTTGCTTTGCTTCCTTAGTGCTTTGGTCAACCTCAACCTGATGTGTCTCAACTATCCTCAAGACTTCCTCCTGCTAATCCAATGCCTCAAATAGATGGACTTCTTGTTTTTGTGTTGGGATGGTCGGCTATCCAACTTGTAATGATTTGAATGGATTCTATGGTGATGTTGGTTTTCTAGTCAATTGTTGTTGTATCAACTCAATGTCAATTTCCTTGACCGACTCCTGTTGCTCCATGTCGAGAATTTCAATGTCAACATCATTCATGTCAACTTGTTGATCTGACTCTATTGCTTCAAATGATTCATTGATTATGAGTTGCCTCTTCTTTTTCTTTGCTAGAATTTCTTCTATGACTGTGACTGACTCTGCTGGAGGTGATTCCCTGGTGAGGTCGATTGCTGCATCAAGTGTCCTTTTATTACTTGGGGTTACTCTTGGCCTTATTTCCCACTCTGTTGTGTTTATCGTGACCTTTTTCAGGATGACATAAGTGGTTGTGCTCTCTAAATTTTTCTTCCTTTTTCCCCCTCTTGTTTCGATTTTCCTAATTGTGATTTTGATGGTTTTAACCTACTGCTTTTGTTCCTTATCTTTCTCGAAAGCCTCCTTTATTTTTGGTTCGATCGAGGAACTACATATCTTCTTCATGAAATTAGTGTCTTGTCGGGTTTGCTTCCACTTCTCAACGGTCTTGGTGGTAATACTTACCTTTTTTTCTTGGATAACAGGGTCCTTGAAGTCGATGCCCACCTCTGAATGAAATGTTTCTATCCATATCTCCTTTGTGTTAGTTTCAAGTGCTTCTTCCTCGAAAACCTTCTTCCCCTTGCTCTTTTTGGTCGGTTGTTTTCTTTTTCTCAGGGAAGGATTTGGAGGTACGATTGTTAGAGCTTGTAGCTATTCAACAAAAGGAACTATATAAAGAGAGAATTCTCTTTCTTCTTCTTTCTCCTCGTTTATTAACAAAAATATTATAGGTACCCCTATCTTCTGTGCCTCAGGAATAATTTCTAAATTTTGATTAATTTGTCTTTCCAGTTCTGTGAAAATTTATTCCACTGTCGACTGATAATGTAGTTCTTTTGGTTTTGGCGCCAACATAAATCCACACCACAACCTTGTGAATTTGAGGTCAAGTTGAATATGAAAAGGTGTTGGAAGTGTTCGATGGAGTTCTTGCTTGACTCACCATCTTTGGGTACTATATTTCAATCTTGCGACCCACAGTCAAAATATCTCTTCTGATGAAAGTGAGTTTGATGTGTCTGTTTGATTAGAAGAGAAGACTCTGTACTTATCTATTGTCGGGTTTTTCTTAGATGTGAATGCTTCTTCTCCAACAGACCCATATTGTTCCATTGCTAGACAGATTAATAGTGAAGGAAATATGATGGCCTTTCCTACGTCTTGGACTTCCTTGCAATTGGTTTTGATCATGTCGACCAAGTGTTCCACCCAATTAAACCTTTTTGCATTATGATAGACTTGAGAGATTTCCTCGATCATTGTCATCTTTACGTTGGATGCCCGAACTAATGGTGTGAAGCACAAACAAATTATTATGGTAGTCTAGTAGGCTCTTAGGTTGGTAATTCTGTTGATCATAAACCCCTTAGAATTTTTGGTTGTCACTAACCCTGTCAAAAATGACATCCAATCATTAGTGTTGGTTGACTTGGGCACCTTGGCCTCTGTCCTTGGGATTCCCAAGATTCGGTAGAGGAGTCCGCCAATTATTGATATTGGATGATCCGACCAGATGTATCCTTGATGATATTGACTAATAATGAATTTTTTTCTTCTTCTTTCCATCGAACCATGTCAGCTACTTGCGGGGCACAAAGGATATGTCAAATCCCTTCTTTTTTCAGGAATTCGTTTTCTACTTTCCAGCTTCCTTCCTGCATTGCCCATTCTGTGAAATTTAGCCAGTGCTTGCTCCAATATGATTCCTCCATCTTCGATAGCTAGATACTCTGCATATGGATTTACAATGGCATCAAAGTCACTCTATCAAAAACTTGCCTCGTTGTTGACCCTTCTATTGCGTTGTTGACTTTCCCTCTCATCCTCAAAATTTCTAGATGTTGCTTATTGGTTTTGGGAAAGGTTGGTGAATTTATGGGTTTGGTTGAATGTGCTCTTTTCTCTATACTTAGTTATGGAGGTGAAAATAAAAATGAGAAAAAATTGTATGCTTCTTCCTGATTTATAATTGGTGGTGAGAGCATCGGGTTCAATGCGTCCAGTTGTTCTCGTGTTTCGTTCTCTTCCGTCATAAAAATTGGTGGTACGAGTGATTCGAGCAAGTGGAAGTTTAAATATTTGATCGGTTGGCATTCATTTATGTCTCATAGGTCATTAATTACAAGATCTTGATGTTGATTGTCACACGTATTTATGTATACAACGATCATTTCCATCATTAATGCTCTCGTCAACCCTTACCTGTCTGGAATTAGATTCTCTTTCTCATATGACGTTAGTGTTTTCTCGGTCGGTGTTTTCCTGGGTCCGACTGACGAGGTTTCCTCTATTTATATGTGGTTGATATGTGTGTCGAACGACTAGTATCCTTGAGCCATATTTATTATTGGACTAGCTTAGTTGATGTCATTGATGGCTTGTTTGCTCATTCATTTTTCTAATCTTAACTGAGTCTGAATGATGTCGTCTTTTTCCATGCCAATTTGATTCATGTTCTCTTGGTTTATGCTCACTTTCTCTACGCTCTCTTAAACCACACTCTCTTTCTCTTGGAATGATCCTTTTGCTAGATTATATTCTTATGAGTATTTTTCACAAGTCGGTCGATGGGTGCCGTGTCAAGAATATCTTTTGCTTCTTTGTCTTAGGCTTGACCAAGGGATGCTTTCTCTCTCCATTTTATTTTATTGTTGCTTTTCTTTAGTGTTGTGGCTATTCTTTAAATAATTTACGTTTTCAGTTTTCTATACCTGAATTTGTCTAACTATTTTTTTATTATTAATTTTAAGCAGGGTTTATTTCTCATAAGTATGATCAGTCGATTTAGTTGGTTCATGTTGGCAACTCCCTACTATAATTTTCCAACAAGGTTCTTTTCTTTTACACTTGATATTTCTTTAGACGGGCACCATTGATTAATTTCTTAAATGGTTTCCCCAATAATGTTCTAATTTGGACCACTCCCATCGGTCAAATATCTTCCACCACATAAGGCCCAAGCCATGCTATTTCCAATTTTCTGGGTTTTCCTTTTATGCGACTGTCATACAATAAGACTAAGTCTCCCTCTTTTATGTCTTTTTTCTTTATGTGTCATTCGTGCCACGTTTTCTGTTGTTGCGCCTGAACCTTTTGGTGATGGATTTCTATTAACCTTTCTTCTTCCAACTTGTTTACAAGGTATAGTCAGTCATTCATACTTTTTCTCTCATCAAATTTTGCTACGGCTACAACCCTGTCATAAATGGTCCAAAATTGTAAAGGGATAATAACTTCTAGACCGTAGACTAGATCGAACAGAGTCTTCCCAGTCGATTATTTGTATGATGATCTATAAGCCCAGAGGATTGAAAGAATCTTATTGTCCCTGTCATCTTTGTTTATTCCACAAATCTTTGTGAATCCTTTGTGTAACATTTTGTTAAATGATTCGACTTCCCCATTTGCATATGGGTGATAAGCTATCGTTTTCCTATGGTCGATTAAATTTTTTTCCAGTATGAATTTAATTGTTTCATTTATAAAGTGAGTTCCTTGGTCGCTTATAAGTGTGAACAGACAACCAAACCTTGTAATTATAATTTTGTAGATGAATTTTTCTGCTACCTCTTTAGTACATGATTCAACTGGCTCGACTTCTAAACACATGGTCATATATTTGACCACAATATTGATGTACGTTTCCCCATTTCTTCTTTCCCTTTGTGGAAATGGCCCGATGAATTCGATAGCCCAAATTTCAAAAGATAGATTAGGGTTAATTGAACTTAGTGGCATTTCATTTTTCCACAAGGGTTGTCCAAGCCTCTGACAACTATCACTTTTTTTTACTTGTTCTTGATTGTCTTTATGAAGAGTTGGCCACCGCAGGCCTTCTTGTAGTACCTTTCTGGTTGTTGTTTTGGCCCGAAAATGTCCCTTAGCTCCTCCTGCATGGGCTTCATTGATTATATCCTCTTTTTCATGTTCTGGAACACATATTATTAAAACATAATCCATTCCCATTTTGTATAAGTATATGTTAATTATTGTGAACATTGCAACTTTTAGGGATAAAAATTTCTTTTTGTTTGTTGGGAGGTCCTCAGGGGCCTTTCCTTCTTCTAAGAAATTGGAAATATCTTCTAAATATTTGGGGGAAACTTAGAATCTAAATAAATGTGCATCTGGAAGATCATCTTTGATTTCTATCAGATCTTCTCCTATTTCTAGTTGTTAAAGTTGATCATGTCAGATATTCTTTTTCCCCAGTCGTATGATTACGTTGAATTCAAATTCCTGAAATAACAGTAACTAACGACAAATTTTTCCTTGATGAACTAGTTTATTGAACAATTATTTAAGTGCTTGATGTTCTGTAAAAAATGTAAAGGGATTTGCAAGTAAATAGTGACAAAAATTTTGTAGAGCAAAAATCATTGATAGGGCTTCCCTTTCTGTAGTCGAATATTTTATTTCTTCCTTATTTAGTGTTTGAATTGCATACACATTTGGATGATCCATTGTGTCATTGTATGGTTGTGCTAAAACTGACCCGAGAAGTACATTGGATGCATCGAAATGGACACATAAGTTTCTTGACCAGTCTGGAAATTTTAGAATGGGTGCTTCGACCAAATTCTTCTTTAAGAATTCGAAGGATTCCTAGCAGTCTTGGCTCCATTTAAATTCAACATCTTTTCATAAGAGCTCATCCGTTGGGAAGGTGATTTCCAAGTGGTGGCATAGAAACTTCCTATAATATCCAGTATGGCCCAATAATTTTTTTTTATTTTTTTTATTCATGGGTGGTTTTAGATCAAAGAAAATATTAATTTTAGTCATGTCGACCTATACCCTATCTTTACATACCACATGTCCTACCAGGATTCCAATAAGTGTGGAGAATATACATTTCTTGATATTTAATGATAGTTAAATTTGTCTGCATTGTTCCATCATAAGTCAAAGCCATTATATGTGATTTTTGAATAGACTATATATTGTCCAGTAGTTAAAGTAAATGACCATGGTTTTATAGATATACTCTTGGAATGATTTAACCACTATTATCAAAAAAAATGTTGGTGCATTCTTTAGTCGAAATGGAATTACTCTGTAGGCGAAAGATCCAAATTTTGACACGAATGTTGTTTTTTCCTGATATTCTTTTGCTATTGGCACCTGATTATATCTTGAGAACCCGTCAGTGAATGAATAAAATTCATGACCATCGAATTCATTGATTATTTCATCAACAAAGGGGGTGGGAAACATATGTGTCATAGTTTGTTTGTTGAGTCCTCAAAAATCGACACAAATTCTCAATTTTTTGGGATCATGTTTCTTTGGTTGCACTACCATGGGACTTTCCCATTCTGCCTTGTCGATAGGATAAATAATACCTACTTGTAGCATTCCCTCGATCTCTTTTTGAGCGATAATTTTATATTTATGTGCTAACTTGTATAGTCGTTTCTTGATTGGTTTTTCTCCTTGAATAAGTTCAATATTCATTTCGCCCATTTCCTCTACAAGTCCTTTCAAGTCTTTGTAGTTGTGTGAAAAAACATATTGATACTCTTTTAGTAGATTGACTATGTCAGTTGTTTTCTTTTCAGACCAATAATCACCTATCCATACCATTTTTGGTCTATCATCCTTTGTGTTAGCACATAAACTTGTCAAGGTCTTTAGAGTCGTGTTTCCTTCCTAGGTTTGTAATTTTTCCTGTCTTTCCTCCTTGTGCAGACCCGATTGTATTTTTTCCTCTCGGCTTGTGGTTTTCCTTTTGTTTGTCTTCATCCAGTTGATCGACCCATTTTCCTTGTCAGACTTCTCGAAAGCCATCGGCCATAAGCCTTTTTGTTTTCCCTAGGTTCGATGCATTTCTCCCTTTGCCTCTGGCACTGATCCTCTTATTCTCCTGGAGCTTCCATCCAGTCACCCAGGTGTTACCCATGATTTTGGTCGTCATGATGATGTATTGATGATGGGTTACTCAGGCTCTTCATTAGAACTTTCTCTTGAGAGAAGTTACCTTCATTTCTTTCCAAAAAAATCACATTTTTGAGGACTGTTCGCAAGCTGCTAGTATATTTTCCTGCTAGAATGCATAATTCTCGCAGGCTGCCTTAAACCAGGGTGCGAGAAGTTCGCATTGTGTTGAACTGCTAGGGTGCGAACTCTTTATTAAGCAAGGAAAAGATGAATTCTTGAAGTTTCTAGAAGGGAATCTTCTAGAAGGATGAGATGACATTCGAATGGTTATCCTAGTACTGGATTCCCTGATATTTTGGGATCATTCTTATCCAAGTAACCAATTCATTCTCTCCTATATATTGAGGGAATTCTCATGGAAAAGGTTAAGAAAGCAAGGTCAAGCAAGACATTGGAGAATTGGTGAAAGATTGTGTGAAGGACTGATGCTACAACAACTAAGAACTACAACAAGTTTATCAAAAGTGGTTGATGTTCTTCATGCAAGTGAGCAAGTGTGTGTGTTGGAGCCAAGGGCCCTCGAAAGGAACTTTGCGACATCAAGGCTCAGGTTGTAATCTTTACTTTCCATCAATATGATACAGTAATATGTCTCTTTCCCATAAAGCTGATTCTACTTTATTGTATAACTCCTTGATCATATACATAGATTCACTGTTGAATAGATAGTGCTTTCTTCACTTTGGTTGGTTTGTGTTGTCTTGGTCTTGGCTGCAAAAGAGCACTGGAGCGAAGCAGGAGAAACAAAGACCATAGGAAGCGATTATAAGGTATGTAACTTGTTCTTGCCTCTTAGTTCATTTAATAGTCAAAATCTAGGGAAAGAGTATTATTCTGTCATGCTTTGTTCTAGATCCAGGTGGATCTAGGGAGATTAGTTTGTGTCCGCACTTACAGATTTATCCAATAACAAAATTGGTGACTCCACTGGGGAAAAACCTATTTTCTTTGTGGATTTTGGTGTTTTTCTGTGGAAATTTGCTCTGATTTCACTTTTCTCTTGTCCTATCAGTCTCTGAGTCTTCAGGATATCCTGATAGACCTTCTGGGTCTAGAAGCCTTTTTGAATTTTACTTCATTTTTCAAATTTTTGGTTATGTTCAAGAATTCTTGCACTGCACTACATTGCAGCCTGCAAGAATAGGTAGAGTTCACACTATGCCCATAGGTTGCAGTGCGAGGTTCTCGCAGCCTGCTAAAGGGTCACATGCAAGAATCAATGATTCTCGCACTGTGTAATACTGCGTGCCTGGGAACACAATTTTTCAAAATTTTGAATTTGAGTTTTGGTTTTTCCAACTACCCAGACCAGTTTGATTTCCTCTTATGAGTTTCTTGGACCATTGATTGATATATTTCTTGCTTTAGTTTGCATGCGTGAACAGTCTTAGGGTTTCAAGGCTTTTCTTGTCATTTTTGGACTTGACTTTCGTTTCTTGGCTTTTCTTGGAAAAACCATTCTCTCTGACTTCAGACTCTGAGTGTGTTTGATTAGTTAAGATCCAGTGATTGGTTGAAAGTTAAGTTTGCTTGGTTTTTCTCATTTTCTTATGGTTTGAAAGATCATTTTCTTTTGCATTTGAAAAGACTACATTGGTTTTCTCTTTATTTTTGTTTTCATTGAAAGAGTGGATTGGGTTATTTGCTTATTTGTTGATTTGATTTTCTGTATTCTCATTGGCATAGTGAGGATCCTTTTTGAAAAGTAAACAAAAGGTTTTTCTTTCAAAAATTCTTTTCGTTTAGAAAACTTTGAAAATCAAATTATTGAAATTGTTGAAGTATTTGAAAAAGACACAATAGAGCATTGTCATTTGATAAGTGATTGTTGGTATTTGCATTTTAAAGGGAATTTGGCATTGTAGTACATGGTTGATCTAAAAAAAATTCTCTCTCCCATACATAGGATTCATTGAACGAAAAGTGATATATTTCATTCTCATCCTTGCATTGTTTGGGTCAGAGTCATACAACATAAGTTTCATTTACATTACCTTTGAGTAAACAACAACTCTTAATAACATTGTGTAATCATAAAATTTATCTAGTAACTCTTTTCTAGGGCTCTTTTACACCAACATTTAGCTAGGCTAGTGCTTTGGAGTAGGAAGAGAGATACACTCTCCAAAAGCATAAAACACA
>JZKD02S1835824.1:60366-89683 GCA_000966675.3 Picea glauca | reverse complement strand
TAGACAAGCTAGGTGGATGGCCCTCCTTAGCGAGTTTGATTTTGAAATCAAACACATTAAAGGAAAGGAAAATAGGGTGGTTGATGCCCTCAGCAGAAGTATGAAAACAATTCACCTGGTAGCGGTGAGCACCTGCGAGACAGATGTCAAGGAAAGAATAAAAAATGCACAAGAAACAGATCCCTTTGTCTAGACTGTGACCATGTACCTACAACAAGAAATCACTGGAGTAAAATATGAAGGTTACCAGATGACTGAAGGAGGTCTGCTCACTTATAGAAGCAGATTTTATATTCCAAATTGTGACGAATTGAAGAGGTTCATACTGGATGAACTACATAAAAGACCCTATTCTAGTCATCCAGGATACCAGAAGATGATCACGGACACTAGGAGATAATTCTATTGGCCTGGAATGAAGAAAGACATAGCCGAGTACTTATCCAAATGCATATAGTGCCAACAAGTTAAAGCAGAACACCAACACCCAGCAGGATTACTACAACCTCTACCAATCCCAGAATGGAAATGGGAAACCATATCCATGGATTTCATCACTGGATTACCAACCTCAACCAAACAGAATGACGTCATTATGGTGGTGCTGGATAAATTGATCAAGTCTTCTCACTTCATCCCCGTCAAGTCGACCTGCAAGGCAATCGATATCACCCAGGCATTCATGAAAGAGACATTCAAACTACATGGTATTCCGAAAGAGATCGTGTCTGACAGAGACACGAAATTTACTTCCAAATTTTGGAAATCACTAATGGTTGGCTTAGAGACCAAGTTGTTGTTTAGCACTGCTTATCACCCTCAAACCAACAAACAGACAGAACGAGTGAACCAAATACTTGAATACATGCTAAGAATGCATGTAATGCATCAACCCAGGAAGTGGGAAGACTACCTACCACTGGTAGAATTCGCCTACAACAACAGCTACCAAGCATCCTTGAATATGAGCCCCTTCGAAGCCCTCTATGGTAGACCATGTAACACTCCAGTCAGCTGGAGTAATCCCATGAATAGGATTTCTTTTGGACCTGACATGTTGAAAGAAATGGAACCGCAGGTGACTCAGATAAAGCAAAACCTGAAGGTCGCCCAGAACCGACAGAAAAGTTATGCCGACCAAAAGAGATCTCCAAGAGAGTTCAAAACGAGAGACCATGTATATCTCAGAGTTAGACCTCGGAAGAGTTCTCTGAAAATGGGAGCTTGTGCCAAGTTGGCACCTCATTATTTTGGACCCTTTGAGGTTCTAGATACAGTGGGACCTGTACCCTATAGGATAGCACTTCCTCCCACAGTAAAATCACATAATGTTTTCCATGTATCATTATTGAAGAAATATGTACATGATGCTAACCATATAATTGAATGGTATGTGATCCAGGTGGAACTGGAGGGAGAATTTCTACCAGAACCTCAGTGCATACTAGACAGAAAGGAAACCCCACTCCGGAACGGAACCATTGCATAGTTCAAGGTGCAGTGGAGACATTTTGGCCCAGATGAGGCTACATGGGAAATGGAGGATTCCATGAGACAGGCATATCCGATTTTGTTTACTTCTGTACATACATGTCATGTTGATAGATAAGAATATCAAGGGCGATGTTCCTTTAAGGGGGAGGGAATTGTAACACCCTGTTTCCCCCAGTTTGTAAAAATAACTATATTGGCCAAGAACTGTGGCAAACTCAAAAATGTGAATATGTGATGTGAATGGACCTTGTGAAAAAGGTCAATGAATGTGAATAATATATATTGCAGGACTATTGAGAGGGGATATGTTGAAAAAGAGACCATGATGGCTGAAGAAAGGTGGCGTTAACTTCCACCGAAACCAATATTGTATTTGGACTTCACTGGCCCGGAGAACCAAGAGTGGCTCGCTGGCCCGAAATAAATTACTCACAGGTTGGTAGGTAGATGGCTCCTCAGGAAATAATGAGGGATGGGGGAAATGAACTGCCCATCTATAGGATCCTCAGGTCTGACCACCACGAGGGAAATCATGCCACATGCAACCTCACAAGAGGGAAATGCATGAGGAAGAAGCACGGAGGGGGCAGACGCGAGGGAAGGAGGAAGAAATCTGGAGATATGCAGAGTGAGTGATAGCAGAGAAGGGGGAGAGTAACCCTCGTTCTCGGTCACTGGAAAACTGAGACGCAGTCTCGCAGCATCGTGGTCTCAGCTCGGGGGTGGCTAGTGGTAAATCCGTTGGGAGTCGATGAGCCTACGGTTGGGTGGAAACGAGCACCCCTCTCAGCAATTGTATCACCTCTGGTGTTATTTCTGATAAGTGTTATTTGAAGTTAATTCCATAATCACATGTTCAGTTTTATGTGCTTGTAAATAGTTTTGAATAGAAGTGTTTACCTAACGTTTGATTTGATAGAATGGATGCCTGTGTATCCTTGCATGCCATAGTTGTTTTATGCACAAATGATTAAGTCTGGGACATGAGTTCTCTCCACCAAGAATTGTATTGTTTGCTTAGTTTCTCGTAATATTCTGGGAAGGCCCCTTGAGAGTACTCTTTTTCGAGAATTACCCCATAAACCTTGTAACTGTATTGAACCTTACAAAAGACTTGATTAAGATCAGGGATAATTGTCGAAGAACCGTCTGAGGGTTCATGCAATCCGGGTCTGGAACCCTTATGCAAGAAAGAGTATCTTTCTAAGGTCTCGGGGTCATGGGAGCCTGAAGCTCCAAGATTTTGAACTTCATGATTCAAGCTCAGAAGGGATAGCGAGTTCAAATATAGAAAGAAAATACCCTATCGCTTGGTAAATGAATGGTCGGAATCCTTTTGAGAATAACCCAATCCTGTAAACACCGATGGATCTAGAGAAGGACCGTAGGCGTTAACACCTTGCCCTTTCATCCTTTGCAATTAGTGATGGGATCCTGGATCGTAGATCCCAGGGACCCATCGAAGCTCTATAAGTCGTCTATCTTAACCGTTACTTAGGCGGGAGAGTGAACTCGACTACGTCCCGAAAGTCCCGAAGACATCGGGACCATCCATGTTGGAGGACAGGTGGCAGAGATCTGACCATTTCGCGTATCGGGGATTCATGAGTTTGGAGGTGGAAGACCAGACTCTTGGAGTCACAAAGTCCCAATTCGCGAGATCGCGATGTGATATGGGTCATTGATCAAAGAGGAAGGATAGTCATGGAATCTGACGTCTCGATACATCTCATATCGGGGATTCGTGAGTTTGGAGGTGGAAGACCAAAATCTTGGAGTCACGAAGTCCCAAGTCATGAGATCGCGATGTAATCTGAGCCATTGATCAAAGAGGAAGGACAATCGTGGGATCTGATGTCTCGATACATCGCGTATCGGGGATTTGTGAGTTTGGAGGTGAAATACCAGGCTCTTGGAGTCACAAAATCCCGAGTCATGAGATCGCGATGTGATCTGGGCCATTGATCAAAGAGGAAGGACAACCGTGGGATCTGACGTCTCAATACATCGCGTATCAGGGATTCGTGAGTTTGGAGGTGGAATACCAAACCCTTGGAGTCGCAAAGTCCTGAATAGAGAGAAGTAGGAGCAACCATTTAGTCAGGACCTCCTCTCCATATCGCATATCGAGGTCTCGGAGGTTGAGGGGAATCAGTTTTGACTGTAGAAGTCACAAGCTTGCGAGTTGCGAGATCTTGTGAAACACGTGGCACGTCCGCTTGGTGGGACCCACGTGGTTGATAGGTGGTGTGACAATAAGATGCCCAGAGAGAGGGAGAAGTGGTGACAGGTGGTGGACATGTGTCATTTGAAATGGGAGTCAACATCCTCTTGATTTCTCGTACTTCAAGTTCTCGTAAGAAAGGAGCACAAAGGCCCAACAACTCAAGTCACGAAGTTGCAAGTTTCGAGAAGCCCAGAAGGAATCAAACCTTCTCTGACTTTTGCGTCTCGGAGTTTTGTAAAATAAGGGCCCAGAGGTTCAACCTTTCAACTCGTGAACTTGCAAGTTGTGAGCAAGGCTAGTAGTTAGCCCTAGCCGGTGGTCATGCGTGGAGATCGTTAATAAGGAGGGGCCATACCATATCGGAATCTTGGGTATCAGCAATTGGTGAAGAAAATTCGAGGGTCTTCGACTCACGACTCGCGAGTTCGTGAGTTGTGAAAGGCACTTGCATTTAGGCGCTTATGTGGTCATATCGAGATAGGGACTAAAGAAAGGGAGCTATTGCTTTGTCATTAAGCGGCGGGTAGATCTGGACAGCCAGAATCTGCGCACCCAGATCTATGGCTAGGGTTTCATTCCGGAGCCCCCTCGCCATTCTATCTTTAAGATTGGACTCACTTGTATCGCTGAGTCACGAAACATGAAAAAGTGTCTGGATTGTTTGGCCTATGGTCCTAACCCACGATCATAGTGAGGTGAACAAGGAAGAACTAGCCTGTGCTAGGCCCCCGTAGGACTTTAGGGATTTTGTCCCTTGAGGAAAAGCGAAAATTTTATTATGTCGTAGTGGGTGTGTTACAGAATTCCTTCTAGAACCACAATGCATTCTAGACAAGAAAGACATCCCACTTAGAAACAAAATCATTTCCCAAGTCAAGGTGTAGTCAAAACACTTTGGTCCAGATGAAGACGCATGGAAATTGGAGGATGCCATGAAACATGCATACCCATTTTTTTCATTGTTGTACATAAAAACCACAGAGTTAGGTAGAACACTAGGGCGGTGTTCCTTTTAAGGGAGAGGGGATTTTAACACCCATTTTTCCCCGAAATTGTAAATATTATTATTACTGCGAACAAAACTATAGACAGATATGCCATATGAATGTTGGATAGACAATGAACCCTTTCATGGAAATTAATGAATATATTTTGTTATTAAATGAAAGGAAATTAGTGGCATGACTCCTGAAAGAGGGTTTCCAGATAGATCATGATGCATGAGAATGGATGGTGGGGGAACTAGTAATGGTGAGTTGACGCCTGCTCAGACCGATACAATGCTGGATATAAATGTGCAGCTCTAGATTAGTATTCTAGCCAGAAAAAATTAATTACCATTCAAGCTGGTAGTTCGGAAGTATTCCCTCAATATTCAATGAGGGAGATGGGCAGAGTACCATCTAAAACTTCCTGACCTAACCATGAAATATTGCTAGAAAAATGCAATAAAAGAGAGGAAAAATCGTCGATAGAGGTGAGAATGATAGAGAGAAGACACATGAATGGTCTAGAGGACCAATAGAGAAGAAGAGGAGCGTGTGAGCCTCTCTGGTTCTGTGGAAGGGAGCTCTGAATAAACTGTTCTGACTATAGGAGTGCTTGGACAATTTTTCTAATCAAGTTGATAAAAGGAGTGGCAATGATTGAGTGAGAAATCATAGTAGACTCCCTTTCTTGGTGGATATAAAACTGGATTTCCAGGTTCCTCTGGGAAAAGGAGAGTAACATTTGTCCCTTGTTATTGTTTAGATCAAGAAGAATCTCTCTCATGTAATCATGATCTAGCTAGGGGGTAGCCAGTTGAGGAATACTCCAAGAACAATTGTGCCTATGGTTGGGTGGAAAAGGGAATATCTTTCAGCAGTTGCCAACTAAATTCCAAAGTTTCAGATAAGTGTGACTCTGAGTTTTATTTTACCTTGATTGTTTTGTTGTAATATGTAATTCATGAGCTAGATGATGGCATGATTGTCTATCTCGTTGAATGGTAGAGTTTGTGGCTCTGATGGCCTATCGGTCTAGGAAGTTTGAAGTAGAAGTTAAATCTCATGTTCTATCAAGAACTTCTTGTTTAATCATATTTAGCAAAGGAGACTTGGGATTAATGGGTTTCGAAAGTAATTGACCAGAAGGTGAGTTGGACTTTGTTTGAATATGCATATGCACTAATTTCCCCAATGGAATGACCCGAGAATCGAATCCAAAAATCCAAAGTCGGGATGGACTCTACAGGATGGTCCTGAACTCGTCAATCCCTCAATATTTCCTTCCCTACTACAGATTCCAAGTCTTGTATGCAAAAGGCACTTCCTTCAAACCATTCTTCTGAGTGACCCCAGGCTCAAGTTTGTGTGCTTAATAAAATCTCAAATATGATTTGAGAGTGTATATTTTGGGACTTGTCGAGTCCCATATGACCAAGACCTGGAACCCTTTGCTACACCCAAAAGAAGCTAAGACCTTCAATCTTAGAGACTTCAGGGGTCAGGGGCTTCGGGATGTTGGGACCTCACAACATCCACTTTTTGTTGAAGACAACCTATTGGAATGGTGACTGGATGGTTTGACTACCAATTGGTGGTCTTGTACCCATTATTAGGTATTTACCTTATCATTAAACACCTACCATCTTTTGACCACAGGTATTCCCATCATCATTGATCATGATCACATATCAATGGTGTGATCCTCGTCATTATACTCTTATGGGTTCAACGGTGAGGATGCTACATCAAAATGCCACTTGATCGGATGGCTAGCAGGAGTTTGTGACTCTATGACTTTACGACTCTTACAAGCTCCCAACCTTTCAACCTTCTGGGGTGCTACTGGTTGAAGTGGTCATGAGAGAGTGGCTACATTTTTTTGTCATTTATTACACCCACTTATTCTATCCTTCCACTACCCTCATTTGAGCGGTTGAGAAGGATTCTGAAGGATCTTAAATCGACGATATGTGGAACGTTGGGGATTCTCGGACTTCGTGAGTTCAGGACTTCGCGGTAGAATGTAACCGAGGTGGTGCAGACCCCCTTCCCTCCAAAGGGTTTCTCAACCTCCCAGTCTTGGATCGGTTAAAATACTGAGTCGTAGCGACTCTTTAGGTCCCTTTTTCCTCCTAGTGACCACGGATATGACCATAAGTCTATCCCTTTGCAATTCAGGCTTCGGGGATATCTCGAACTCTTGCTTTAACTTATCCCAAAACGCACTTCTCTGAGTCTTCGAGTTTCTGACACATGTCTCTTCAAAAATTTTATCTCCGCAATGGTTTGGGTTTCACGACTTTGCGAAACTCTAGGTCTCTCACCCGCAAACCCCCAGACTTATGACTCCCGAACTCCTTAATTTTTTTCCATGTGCCCCTTTCGTGATCAACGGCTGAGATCCGTTCGTGACTTCAGACTTCACGATTCTCCTTTTGGCAAGCCTTTAAGCTTCTCTAAATCCAAAGTTTCAAACACCTTATGGCTATCCTCCACGTAGCTTTCCCAGATCAGATGGTCTGGAATCAGTCGTCTCCCTCCGAGACGAATCTCTTCAACTCATTTTAGTGAAGACTCCAAGGAATTTTGTCCTTGAATTATTTCCACCTCTCTCCCTACTTCTTTGGTTTCCCCTGGTTCCTATGAACACCTCCTTTGACACTTAGTCAAAATTTGATCTTTGCACGCCTTGCAACATATTATCTTCCACAGTCGACTCCTATGTGGATGACTTTGCACTCCTTGCAATTGTTCTCCAACCGCTTTTGTCTCTCATGACTGGAATCACGCTACCTTTCCTAAGCTTTCGAGTCTGAAAACTCTCTCATGCACTCCTTGCGGATGTCAATGCACTCCTTGGATACATAAGTTTTGTTATCCCTTCTGAGATTTCGAGTTGAAACAGAATCAGTCACACACTCATTGCAGACACTATGGATGCCTTGCAGTCACTCAATGAAGAGAAACAATTGAAACTTATTCACTCTTCATAGTGACTAATACATTCAACAATGCAAATGCAGTCAGGGATTCAAGAACAAGAAATAACAGAGAATTTAAAAATAACAGAAAGTCTACCATTCACTCATTCAGATAGACACAATAACCACACACCTTTGGGACAATATTCCTTTGTTATATTCATTCAACTAAAACTTACATACATTCATACATTGTTCTTCACTACTCCTTAACATATACATTGTGAATCACTATCTTCTATCAGCAGCCTTCCAACAACAAAGGCAACAACCCCCACTACTGGGAAATATTACAAAGATTTATACAAAGGGATTCTCTTCGAGCCTTTCCCTCCAACTACTCTACACTATCTTATTGGAATTAAATGCTATGAACTACTTAACATCTATTACAATAAATATTGATTCGGATAGATAAGAGTGTAAGCTCCAAATCTATACTATGATCTATCTCATAAAACAAAATACATTCCCCATCGATCTTACACAATGGCTCAACCTCTGATCATTAAAGAAGTTCATAACTCAAAACAAAACTTTGTCAGATGTTACATTAATACATTGATCTTTGAAATTCAAAATATTTCAAAATACGTGCTAGTGCGCCTAGTTGTCTCTCGCTTGTGCTTTGTTGGCGATGCTCCTGCATCATACTCCCTTGGCTGAAAAATTCATGGACTCCTATCTATGAGATCTTGCACTAATCTTCCATGCTTATAGATCTCTGCTTCACCAACCCAACTGGCATCTTCTACTGGTCATCCTTTACACTTAACCAAATATTCAAAATACATCTTCCTTCTGGTCTTCTTACCAACTCGTCGATCTATGATCTTTTCCATCTGCAGCTTCTCAGTTACAGGCATTTTCTTTCTCCACTAGATCTCTCCTCGATCTCCTGACTCTCCAGTTCTATCTTCCCTGTATGGATACAGATATGAAATGTTGAGTATGGGTGATATACCCACATCTTCTAGCACCTCTAACTCATAGGCATTTTCACCAAATCTCCTCAGGATTTTACATGGTATTATATTTTTATACTTCAACTTATTGTATGTTCCCCTCGGGAATATTTCCTTCCTTATATGTGCTAGGACTTGATCTCCAACTTCAAATTCAAGATTTATCTTGTGTTGATCAACTCTGCACCTATACTCATTGCTGCTCCTTTTCAACTTCTCCTTGATCTGATTGTGAAGTTCTTGCATTTCTTCAGCGAAGTCTTTGGCTCCAACACTCCTAAATTCGCTCTGCTTCAGATCTCTCAATTCCAACACTCCTCTCGGATTTACTCCATACATGATTTGAAATGGAATTTTCCCAGTACTTATGTTCATTGAGTCATTATATTCAAACTCGAATTGTGCTAGAATCTAATCCCACTAACTATGGTGTTCAGTAACCAAACTCCTCAACAAATCTCCCAAACTTTTATTCACCACTTCAGTTTGTCCATCCGTTTGTGGATGATATGCAGAACTAAATGATAGCTTTGTCCCCAAATTTTTCCACAACGCCCTCCAGAAATGACCAACAAATTTGGTATCCCTATCTGAAACTATACTCCTGGGCAATCCATGGAGTCTCACAACTTCTCTAAAAAACAAATTCGCAGCATGCGTTGCATCATTGGTCTTATGGCATGGGATAAAGTGTGTCATCTTCGAAAATTTGTCCACCACCAAAAATATGGAATCACTTACTATGTGTTTCCTTGGCAACCCCAACATAAAATCCATGCTTGTTTCATCCCAAGGCATCTCTGGAATAGGCAATGGTTGATACAACCCAGTGTTTTCTTCTTCCCCTTGGCATACTGACAAATCTAACAATTGTTCACAAATTTCTTCACCTCTTCTCTCATACCCGGCCAATAATATGAAATATTTAATTGGGAAAATGTTTTGTCATGGCCGAAGTGTTTGGCTAGCCCTCCGCGATGCTTTTCCTTCAGCAAATTATCCATCATCGAGCATCTTGGTATGCACAATTGGCACCCTTTGAACAACAACCCATCCTGAATCAGATATTCGGCCCACTAGCTTCTGTCTATGAGCACAGGATTCTCACACGCTTCATATGCCTCTCCAAACTCTGGATCATTGTGGTACATTTACTTAAGGTGGTCAAACCCCAAGGTCTTGACTTGAAATTCCTGTAGAATCAAAATCCTCCTGCTCAATGCATCAGCAACCTTGTTAGCATTTCCAGAAATATGTTTAATGACAAAAGTGAAATTTTGCATAAAATTTATACACTTGGCATGTCTTTGGTTTAACTTCTCCTGTCTGGTTATGAATTGCAAATCTTGATTGTCACTATACAAAACAAAATCCTTCGGTATGAGATAGTGCCTTCACTTCTTCAAGGCTTGAATTATGGCATTGAATTCTTTGTCGTATATGGAGTACTTATTTTTAGCTTCATTCATTTTCTCACTGAAATATGCAACATGTCTATTGTCATGACTTAAGACCACTCCAATTGCAACTCCACTCGCATAACATCTCACCTAAAATGTCTTCCTGAAATACGGTAAAACCATAATCGGTTGTTCAGTTATTTTCTCCTTCAATATGTTGAAGCTCCTCTCAGCCTCTTATGTCCATTTGAAATACTTGTGTCTTTTCTTCACTCTATCCATCATTTGACTGCTAATCCTGCTAAAATTCCTGATGAAATTTCAATAGAAACTTGTTAATCCATGGAATCTTATTACCTCAAAGATATTCTTCGGTAATGGCCATTCTTTGATTGCTTTCACATTTTTGGGATCCATCTTCAATTCATTTGAAGAAATCACAAAACCCAAATATATGAGTTATGTCTTCATGAAAGAGGACTTTTTCAGATTAATCAACAACTTCTCTTGCTGCAACCTCCTCATCACCAATGTCAAATTCCTCAAGTGCTCCTCCTTAGTCATGCTAAATACCAGTATATCATCCAGATATACAATCACAAACTTACCAATGAAATATTTTAACACTTCATTCATCAGCCTCATAAAAGTACTCAGGGCATTTGTTAAGCCAAACAGCATAACAAGCCATTCATATAACCCCTAATTTGTTTTGAATGATGTTTTCCACTCATCACCTTCCCTCATCCTTATCTGGTGATATCCACTTTTCAAATCTATTTTTGAAAAATATTTATCTCCACTCAAGCAATCCATAAAATCATCCATCCTTGGTAATGGAAATATGTATCTGATGGTGATCTTGTTTATGGCCCTCAATTCCATACAGATTCTCCATCCTCCATCTTTCTTTGGACTTAATACAATCGACACTGCACATGGACTCAAGATTTCTCTTACCAACCCTTTGTCTAATAGATCTTGAACCTATCTCTTCACCTCCTCTTTCTCTTGAGGTTTCAACCTATATGTTTCTTTATTCAGCAGGCTTTCTCCTGGTATCAAGTCAATGTGATGGCTAATACTNCGCATGGAAATTGGAGGATGCCATGAAACATGCATACCCATTTTTTTCATTGTTGTACATAAAAACCACAGAGTTAGGTAGAACACTAGGGCGGTGTTCCTTTTAAGGGAGAGGGGATTTTAACACCCATTTTTCCCCGAAATTGTAAATATTATTATTACTGCGAACAAAACTATAGACAGATATGCCATATGAATGTTGGATAGACAATGAACCCTTTCATGGAAATTAATGAATATATTTTGTTATTAAATGAAAGGAAATTAGTGGCATGACTCCTGAAAGAGGGTTTCCAGATAGATCATGATGCATGAGAATGGATGGTGGGGGAACTAGTAATGGTGAGTTGACGCCTGCTCAGACCGATACAATGCTGGATATAAATGTGCAGCTCTAGATTAGTATTCTAGCCAGAAAAAATTAATTACCATTCAAGCTGGTAGTTCGGAAGTATTCCCTCAATATTCAATGAGGGAGATGGGCAGAGTACCATCTAAAACTTCCTGACCTAACCATGAAATATTGCTAGAAAAATGCAATAAAAGAGAGGAAAAATCGTCGATAGAGGTGAGAATGATAGAGAGAAGACACATGAATGGTCTAGAGGACCAATAGAGAAGAAGAGGAGCGTGTGAGCCTCTCTGGTTCTGTGGAAGGGAGCTCTGAATAAACTGTTCTGACTATAGGAGTGCTTGGACAATTTTTCTAATCAAGTTGATAAAAGGAGTGGCAATGATTGAGTGAGAAATCATAGTAGACTCCCTTTCTTGGTGGATATAAAACTGGATTTCCAGGTTCCTCTGGGAAAAGGAGAGTAACATTTGTCCCTTGTTATTGTTTAGATCAAGAAGAATCTCTCTCATGTAATCATGATCTAGCTAGGGGGTAGCCAGTTGAGGAATACTCCAAGAACAATTGTGCCTATGGTTGGGTGGAAAAGGGAATATCTTTCAGCAGTTGCCAACTAAATTCCAAAGTTTCAGATAAGTGTGACTCTGAGTTTTATTTTACCTTGATTGTTTTGTTGTAATATGTAATTCATGAGCTAGATGATGGCATGATTGTCTATCTCGTTGAATGGTAGAGTTTGTGGCTCTGATGGCCTATCGGTCTAGGAAGTTTGAAGTAGAAGTTAAATCTCATGTTCTATCAAGAACTTCTTGTTTAATCATATTTAGCAAAGGAGACTTGGGATTAATGGGTTTCGAAAGTAATTGACCAGAAGGTGAGTTGGACTTTGTTTGAATATGCATATGCACTAATTTCCCCAATGGAATGACCCGAGAATCGAATCCAAAAATCCAAAGTCGGGATGGACTCTACAGGATGGTCCTGAACTCGTCAATCCCTCAATATTTCCTTCCCTACTACAGATTCCAAGTCTTGTATGCAAAAGGCACTTCCTTCAAACCATTCTTCTGAGTGACCCCAGGCTCAAGTTTGTGTGCTTAATAAAATCTCAAATATGATTTGAGAGTGTATATTTTGGGACTTGTCGAGTCCCATATGACCAAGACCTGGAACCCTTTGCTACACCCAAAAGAAGCTAAGACCTTCAATCTTAGAGACTTCAGGGGTCAGGGGCTTCGGGATGTTGGGACCTCACAACATCCACTTTTTGTTGAAGACAACCTATATGGTGACTGGATGGTTTGACTACCAATTGGTGGTCTTGTACCCATTATTAGGTATTTACCTTATCATTAAACACCTACCATCTTTTGACCACAGGTATTCCCATCATCGTTGATCATGATCACATATCAATGGTGTGATCCTCGTCATTATACTCTTATGGGTTCAATGGTGAGGATGCTACATCAAAATGCCACTTGATCGGATGGCTAGTGGGAGTTTGTGACTCTATGACTTTACGACTCTTACAAGCTCCCAACCTTTCAACCTTCTGGAGTGCTACTGGTTGAAGTGGTCATGAGAGAGTGGCTACATTTTGTTCTCAGTTATTACACCCACTTATTTTATCCTTCCACTACCCTCATTTGAGCGGTTGATAAGGATTCTGAAGGATCTTAAATCGACGATATGTGGAACGTTGGGGATTCTCGGACTTCGGGAGTTCAGGACTTCGCGGTAGAATGTAACCGAGGTGGTGCAGACCCCCTTCCCTCCAAAGGGTTTCTCAACCTCCCGGTATTGGATCGGTTAAAATACTGAGTCGTAGCAACTCTTTAGGTCCCTTTTTCCTCCTAGTGACCACGGATATGACCATAAGTCTATCCCTTTGCAATTCAGGCTTCGGGGATATCTCGAACTCTTGCTTTAACTTCTCCCAAAACGCACTTCTCTAAGTCTTCGAGTTTCTGACACATGTCTCTTCAAAAAAATTATCTTCGCAATGGTTTGGGTTTCACAACTTCGTGAAACTCTAGGTCTCTCACCCGCAAACCCCCAGACTTATGACTCCCGAACTCCTTAATTTTTTTCCATGTGCCCCTTTCGTGATCAACGGCTGAGATCCATTCGTGACTTCAGACTTCACGATTCTCCTTTTGGCAATCCTTTAAGCTTCCCGAAATCCAAAGTGTCAAACACCTTATGGCTATCCTCCACGTAGCTTTCCCAGATCAGATGGTCTGGAATCAGTCATCTCCCTCCGAGACGAATCTCTTCAACTCATTTTAGTGAAGACTCCAAGGACTTTTGTCCTTGAATTATTTCCACCTCTCTCCCTACTTCTTCGGTTTCCCCTGGTTCCTATGAACACCTTCTTTGACACTTAGTCGAAATTTGATCTTTGCACACCTTACAACAGATTATCTTCCACAGTCGACTCCTATGTGGATGACTTTGCACTCCTTGCAATTTTTCTCCAACCGCTTTTGTCTCTCATGACTGGAATCACGCTACCTTTCCTAAGCTTTTGAGTCTGAAAACTCTGTCATGCACTCCTTGCGGATGTCAATGCACTCCTTGGATACATAAGTTTTGTTATCCCTTCTGAGATTTCGAGTTGAATCAGAATCAGTCACACACTCATTGCAGACACTATGCATGCCTTGCAGTCACTCAATGAAGAGAAACAATTGAAACTTATTCACTCTTCATAGTGACTAATACATTCAACAATGCAAATGCAGTCAGGGATTCAAGAACAAGAAATAACAGAGAATTTAAAAATAACAGAAAGTCTACCATTCACTCATTCAGATAGACACAATAACCACACACCTTTGGGACAATATTCCTTTGTTATATTCATTCAACTAAAACTTACATACATTCATACATTGTTCTTCACTACTCCTTAACATATACATTGTGAATCACTATCTTCTATCAGCAGCCTTCCAACAACAAAGGCAACAACCCCCACTACTGGGAAATATTACAAAGATTTATACAAAGGGATTCTCTTCGAGCCTTTCCCTCCAACTACTCTACACTATCTTATTGGAATTAAATGCTATGAACTACTTAACATCTATTACAATAAATATTGATTCGGATAGATAAGAGTGTAAGCTCCAAATCTATACTATGATCTATCTCATAAAACAAAATACATTCCCCATCGATCTTACACAATGGCTCAACCTCTGATCATTAAAGAAGTTCATAACTCAAAACAAAACTTTGTCAGATGTTACATTAATACATTGATCTTTGAAATTCAAAATATTTCAAAATACGTGCTAGTGCGCCTAGTTGTCTCTCGCTTGTGCTTTGTTGGCGATGCTCCTGCATCATACTCCCTTGGCTGAAAAATTCATGGACTCCTATCTATGAGATCTTGCACTAATCTTCCATGCTTATAGATCTCTGCTTCACCAACCCAACTGGCATCTTCTACTGGTCATCCTTTACACTTAACCAAATATTCAAAATACATCTTCCTTCTGGTCTTCTTACCAACTCGTCGATCTATGATCTTTTCCATCTGCAGCTTCTCAGTTACAGGCATTTTCTTTCTCCACTAGATCTCTCCTCGATCTCCTGACTCTCCAGTTCTATCTTCCCTGTATGGATACAGATATGAAATGTTGAGTATGGGTGATATACCCACATCTTCTAGCACCTCTAACTCATAGGCATTTTCACCAAATCTCCTCAGGATTTTACATGGTATTATATTTTTATACTTCAACTTATTGTATGTTCCCCTCGGGAATATTTCCTTCCTTATATGTGCTAGGACTTGATCTCCAACTTCAAATTCAAGATTTATCTTGTGTTGATCAACTCTGCACCTATACTCATTGCTGCTCCTTTTCAACTTCTCCTTGATCTGATTGTGAAGTTCTTGCATTTCTTCAGCGAAGTCTTTGGCTCCAACACTCCTAAATTCGCTCTGCTTCAGATCTCTCAATTCCAACACTCCTCTCGGATTTACTCCATACATGATTTGAAATGGAATTTTCCCAGTACTTATGTTCATTGAGTCATTATATTCAAACTCGAATTGTGCTAGAATCTAATCCCACTAACTATGGTGTTCAGTAACCAAACTCCTCAACAAATCTCCCAAACTTTTATTCACCACTTCAGTTTGTCCATCCGTTTGTGGATGATATGCAGAACTAAATGATAGCTTTGTCCCCAAATTTTTCCACAACGCCCTCCAGAAATGACCAACAAATTTGGTATCCCTATCTGAAACTATACTCCTGGGCAATCCATGGAGTCTCACAACTTCTCTAAAAAACAAATTCGCAGCATGCGTTGCATCATTGGTCTTATGGCATGGGATAAAGTGTGTCATCTTCGAAAATTTGTCCACCACCAAAAATATGGAATCACTTACTATGTGTTTCCTTGGCAACCCCAACATAAAATCCATGCTTGTTTCATCCCAAGGCATCTCTGGAATAGGCAATGGTTGATACAACCCAGTGTTTTCTTCTTCCCCTTGGCATACTGACAAATCTAACAATTGTTCACAAATTTCTTCACCTCTTCTCTCATACCCGGCCAATAATATGAAATATTTAATTGGGAAAATGTTTTGTCATGGCCGAAGTGTTTGGCTAGCCCTCCGCGATGCTTTTCCTTCAGCAAATTATCCATCATCGAGCATCTTGGTATGCACAATTGGCACCCTTTGAACAACAACCCATCCTGAATCAGATATTCGGCCCACTAGCTTCTGTCTATGAGCACAGGATTCTCACACGCTTCATATGCCTCTCCAAACTCTGGATCATTGTGGTACATTTACTTAAGGTGGTCAAACCCCAAGGTCTTGACTTGAAATTCCTGTAGAATCAAAATCCTCCTGCTCAATGCATCAGCAACCTTGTTAGCATTTCCAGAAATATGTTTAATGACAAAAGTGAAATTTTGCATAAAATTTATACACTTGGCATGTCTTTGGTTTAACTTCTCCTGTCTGGTTATGAATTGCAAATCTTGATTGTCACTATACAAAACAAAATCCTTCGGTATGAGATAGTGCCTTCACTTCTTCAAGGCTTGAATTATGGCATTGAATTCTTTGTCGTATATGGAGTACTTATTTTTAGCTTCATTCATTTTCTCACTGAAATATGCAACATGTCTATTGTCATGACTTAAGACCACTCCAATTGCAACTCCACTCGCATAACATCTCACCTAAAATGTCTTCCTGAAATACGGTAAAACCATAATCGGTTGTTCAGTTATTTTCTCCTTCAATATGTTGAAGCTCCTCTCAGCCTCTTATGTCCATTTGAAATACTTGTGTCTTTTCTTCACTCTATCCATCATTTGACTGCTAATCCTGCTAAAATTCCTGATGAAATTTCAATAGAAACTTGTTAATCCATGGAATCTTATTACCTCAAAGATATTCTTCGGTAATGGCCATTCTTTGATTGCTTTCACATTTTTGGGATCCATCTTCAATTCATTTGAAGAAATCACAAAACCCAAATATATGAGTTATGTCTTCATGAAAGAGGACTTTTTCAGATTAATCAACAACTTCTCTTGCTGCAACCTCCTCATCACCAATGTCAAATTCCTCAAGTGCTCCTCCTTAGTCATGCTAAATACCAGTATATCATCCAGATATACAATCACAAACTTACCAATGAAATATTTTAACACTTCATTCATCAGCCTCATAAAAGTACTCAGGGCATTTGTTAAGCCAAACAGCATAACAAGCCATTCATATAACCCCTAATTTGTTTTGAATGATGTTTTCCACTCATCACCTTCCCTCATCCTTATCTGGTGATATCCACTTTTCAAATCTATTTTTGAAAAATATTTATCTCCACTCAAGCAATCCATAAAATCATCCATCCTTGGTAATGGAAATATGTATCTGATGGTGATCTTGTTTATGGCCCTCAATTCCATACAGATTCTCCATCCTCCATCTTTCTTTGGACTTAATACAATCGACACTGCACATGGACTCAAGATTTCTCTTACCAACCCTTTGTCTAATAGATCTTGAACCTATCTCTTCACCTCCTCTTTCTCTTGAGGTTTCAACCTATATGTTTCTTTATTCAGCAGGCTTTCTCCTGGTATCAAGTCAATGTGATGGCTAATACTNACTGCACATGGACTCAAGATTTCTCTTACCAACCCTTTGTATAATAGATCTTGAACCTATCTCTTCACCTCCTCGTTCTCTTGAGGTTTCAACCTGTATGTTTCTTTATTCAGCAGGATTTCTCCTGGTATCAAGTCAATGTGATGGCTAATACTTCTGATAGGTGGCAATGAGTTTGGAAAATCATCCACTACAATGTCAATAAAATTATCTAACAGTTCCTAAACTTCCTCAGGAAAATATTCCATTGAAGCATTGTTAAGGATAACCCTCAGTTTCCTCACTACAACAAACTACATCTCTTGTTCCTTCTTTACTTCATTTAGGAGTTCCTTCCCACTCATGAGAAGTATGCTCGCACTAGATTCATCATTCACCTCCTTTTCTTCAATTGGTAGCAACATGTGTGTCCTACCATTCTTCTATAAGGTGTATGTATTCTTCCTCCCATCATGAATAACATTCATGTCATACTCCCACGGTCTTCCCAAAAAAACATGACAGACATCCATGGGAATCACATCACATATAATCTCATCTCTATATCCTCCTATTTTAAATTCAACCAGGAATTGTTGAGTGAATGTTACATGATGACCTTTCTACAACCATGAGACCTTATATGGAATTGGATTTGTAGTCATCTCCAGCTCTAGCTTCTCCACCATCTCCATGGATACTAAGTTGTCAGTGCTTCCACTGTCAATTATCACCTTGCAAACTCTATCCTTTGTTTTGCAAGTTGTTCTGAACAAATTGTTCCTCTATTCTGGTTTTTCAGTTTCT
The DNA here is from genome assembly GCA_000966675.3 of Picea glauca. Lineage (NCBI taxonomy): Eukaryota > Viridiplantae > Streptophyta > Pinopsida > Pinales > Pinaceae > Picea > Picea glauca. The sequence continues at coordinate 71,246 of JZKD02S1835824.1, read as the reverse complement.
GGCTCTTGCTTCAAAAGAACCTTCTTCATCATCAAGGATTTCCCATCATCTGCACCTTCTTCCTCAACATCTCGCCTCTTCTCTTCCGAAATGTGAGCTTCACCTCCTTTTTTCCCCTCAAGACAATCCTAAGACATGTGTCTTGTTTTTCCATAGGCATAACATCTCACTTCTCCACCTCTGCCTCTTCCTCTTCCTCTGGGAAAAGAGTTTCTACCACCACCCTGTCTTCCTCGGGAACTTCCTCCTCTCTCGGAGTAACTATGTGGTTCCTCTGCCTCATCTTTGGGCTTCTGTGCTTTCTCCTGGGAAACTCCTATGCCTCTGTTCAAGCTTCGACCTTTATTTTGTTGACTATGTTTCCTATCCAACTTCTCTTCTGGTTTCAGCGCAATTTGATATGCATCCTCCACTGTCCTGACTGTTTTCATAATTATTTCTTCCTAGATATCATACCTTAGGCCATTAATGTATCTAGCAACTTTTTCTTCATCCCTCTCTCTTTGTCCAGATCTAATGTTCAATTTGTAGAAATCCTTTGTGTACTCCTTCACAATCAATCCTCTATGTCTCAAGTTCGTCATCCTCCTGAAAATACTTATCTGATAATCCTTGGGCATGAATTTTACCTTCAAATTAGCTACCATTTGATCCCAACTCTTGATATTTTGTTTTCCCTTGCTCCTTATGTCGGCCTGCAGTTCGTCCCACCATAGTGTTGCATGTCCTTTCAACCTAGTGACAGAATGTCTTACCTTTTTCTCTTCTTCGACATCCTCATAGTTGAAATACTTGTCCATTTCTCGTATCCAATCAAGCAATTATTCTGTGTATAAATTTCCTTCATACATAGGGATGTCAATATTTTCTCTAGCTCCCAATTTGAGAACTGCTTTCAGCAAGCGTTCCTCCACAGCATCCTTAGCTACATCTTCTTCAACTTCTACTTCTTCAATTTCTTCCTCATTGACGTCTCCAGCATCAAGTTCTCTCCTTTGTGTCATCTCCATGGCATCCAACCTCACACATAATTCTCTCATATCCCTTTCCATAGCTCTATTGGCTACAGGCGGCTTAGCACATCTTCTAGGTGGGATTGTGTTGATGCTTTTGATGCCCCTCATTGATATCAGTGTACCTTTCTCCCTACATAAGTCAATTATGTACTCACTCTGATACCACTCCTAGCACAGACCCCCTTCCTTCCAAAGGGCTACTCGACCTCATGGTCTTGGATCGGTTAAAATAATGAGTCATAGCGACTCTTTGGGTCCTTTTTTCCTCCTAGTGACCACGACTATGACCGTGGGTCTATCCCTACACAATTCGGGCTTCGAGGATATCCCGAACTCTTGCTTTAACTTCTCCTGAAACGTGCTTTTCTGAGTCTTCGAGTTTCTAACACATGTCTCTTTAGATTTTTTGGCTCCACAATGGTTTGGGTTTCGCAACTTCCGAAACTCCATGTCTCTCGCCCACGAACCCCCAGACTTCCGACTCCCAAACTCATTAATCCGTTGCCATGTTCCCCTTTCGCGATAAATGGTTGAGACCCGTTCGTGACTTCAAACTTCGTGATTCTCCTTTTGGAAAGACTCTAAGATTCCCAAACTCTGAAGTGTCAAACACCTTACGTCTATCCTCCATGTATATTTCCCAAATCAGATGGTCTAGAATTGTTCATCTGCCTCCGACACGGATCTCGTCCACTGATTTCAGTGAAGAGTCTAGGGACTTTTGTGCTTGAAGAATTTCCACTGCTCTCCCTCCTGAGATTTACTTCTTCATTTTCCCCTGGTTTCTCTGAACACCTCCTTCGACACTTAGTCGAAATTTGATATGTGCATGCCTTGCAACATATTCTCTTCCACAGTCGACTCCTTTTTGGATGACTTTGTAATCCTTGCAATTTTTCTCCAACCGATTTTGTCTCTCGTGACTGGAATCACGCTACCTCTCCCGATCTTTCGAGTATGAAAAATATTTCATGCACTCCTTGCAAACGTCAATGCACTCCTTGCATACATAAGTTTTGTTATCCCTTCTGATCTTTCGAGTTGAAATAGACTCAGTCACACACTCCTTCCAGACATTGTGCATGCCTTGCAGTCACTCAATGAAGAGAAACAATTGAAACTTATTCACTCTTCACAGTGACTCATACATTCAAAAATTAAAATGCAGTCAGGGATTCAAGAACAAGAAATAATAGAGAATTTAAAAATAACAGAAAGTCTACCATTCACTCATTCAAATAGACACAAAAACCACACGCCTTTGGGACAATATTCCTCTGTTATATTCATTCAACTAAAACTTACATACATTCATACATTGTTCTTCACTACTCCTTAACATATACACTATGAATCACTATCTTCTATCAGCAGCCTTCCAACAACAAAGGAAACAACCCCCACTACTGGGAAATATTACAAATATTTATACGAAGGGGTGCTCTTCGAGCCTTTCCCTCCAACTACTTTATGCTATGCTATCTTATAGAAACTAAATTCTATCAACTACTTAACATCTATTACAATAAATATTGAGTCAAACAGATAAGAGCGCAAGCTCCAAATCTATACTGCGATCCATCTCATAAAATAAAATACATTCCCCATCGATATTATGCGATGGCTCGGCCTCCAATCATTAAAGAAATTCATAACTCAAAAAAACTCTTTGTCGGATGTTACATTAATACATTGATCTCTGAAATTCAAAATATTTCAAAATACACGCTAGTGCACCCAGCTGTCTCCTACTTGTGCATTGCTGGCAATGCTCCTGCATCACAAGGCTTTGGCCCGAAGGCCAAAAATTAATTACTCGGTGGGATTAAATAAATCCCATGATAAAACTTAAGTTCAGCGCGTGTGTGGGACCCTCTCCAAGAGTCTGGAACTTCAGGACTTCGGGACTACATGGCTCCGAGAGATTTGAAGATAGGAGGATGTGGTGAATGTCGAAGCGCAGAAAATCCAAAACTCCCTCATCGAAGTGTCAAGCCCTAATTGGGTGGGCCCACATATGCCATGATGGTGTGGCATGACCAGGAAGGTCCACGTGGCATCGTGGAATGGGGCGCGAGTCAAGGTGGGACCCACTTTCACCTTGCCAACTTTAGGCTATGGGTAATTGCAGGTAGATGCCAACTGTTATATCTAAGGGTTGATAGGACTCCACCATAGATCATGGAGTGGTGAGAGACTTCGAGACTTCATCTCTCCAGGAAGTTTTAGACCTACGTATGAATGTCGAAGGGTCGAAGGGCCGATATCCACGAAGACAGAGAGATACTCCCTACAACTAGTGGCCACATCATTGCTAGGGATGGTGACCCAGGTCACGGCAGTTCCATGTCAGATGGTACGGGGGGAGTAAGGCCACGTGAATTCCACGTGGAAAAGAGGATGGCCATTGGTTAATGATGTCCTGAAAAATTCGGAGGACCGTAACTTTTAAAGTAGAGCTCGATTTCAAACAAGTCCATAGTCATTGGAAAGCTCTCGATGAGCACAAGGTGATGATAGCCTTATTCGAAGGATTTAGGGAGTTGTAGAAAAGAGAAAATGTATGCCCCATCCCTTAAAAGGATACTTAGTGGATCAAGTGTGTGACACAGATAGGTTGTTGTGTAGATTTTGAAATAGCCATAGGATGTATTTTGTCTCAATAGTTGTTGAAACTCCCACGTAGTTGTTGCAACTTGTCAGGGAACTATTCTATGTTGCAACTCCTTGCAGCAGTTGCTACAACTCGCAAGGGAACTACTCTACGTTGCAACTCCTTATAGCAATTGTTGCAACTCGTTAGGGAACTATTATATGTTAAAACTCTCATTGATGCAACTCTCATTCTTTCAACTCCACCTATGTTGTAACTCACCTGAAGTATAGTTGCTACAACTCTCGTTGTCGCAGCTCCACTTGTGTTGAAAATCACCTGAAGTGCAGTTGTTGCAACTCTGCATGTGCTACAACTCGTCCAAGAAACCTTGAGTCATTGGAACTATGAGCCATGTTGTCACATATTTTTCATTTATGGATTTATGCAACAATAATATTAATCCAGGAAAATCAAAGATACAGAGATAATTTTGCAAATCCAAGACAAAATATTAATTTGAGTGGTTAACCAAGAATCTTGGAATTCTTGGGAAAAATGTCTTGGAGTTATTTATTATTTTCTAATTGTTAGAAAAATACCTTGGAGTTATTCATTAATTGATAATTGTTAGTTGGAAACTAATTACTATCTGGGAAATTGTTGTAACCACTATGTATTTATTAAACCCATAAGTGGGTTTATTTAATACCTGTTATTTCTAGTTTCCATTAAATTTATGTATAAAAGAGAGCACTCTCTCCATTATTCGGGGAGAAATCTTAGAGCAATGTATAAATGACAATGGAATAATTCATTGAGTTTTATTTCAATTGTAGTTTTATAATTTCTGTAGTGTGTGATTTAATTAATTCGATTTATTTTCCTTACATATTTATAATAGATTGATTTCTTTTGATTAGCTTAATTAATTTAATTGATTTATATTGATATAGAGTGTCATGTAACTTAGATGGTTTCTTTGATTTCCTGTTGCATAATTTAATTATGTATTCACGTAGGATTTATTTTATTTTATTTTATTTTGTAATTAGTTTATTAATTCAATTTGTTCATGTAATTTGATTACTTGTGTGAGGTTGTGTTTATATACATTTATACAATTAAGTATTCATGTCAGATTTCATTTGTTTATAAATGCATTTTAGATTGGATTGTGTTCTTTTATGCCATTGAATAATTATGCTTGACGCAGTGACTATATTTGTTGGTCTAGGTAATCACGGGGATCATCTTGGCAAGGATTAGGCTATGAATTCGAGGACTTGGTTAATTTATTTTCCAGAAAGTAATTGATCAATTTCCTTTAAGCATGTGTGGTTTATTTTCATCAAGCGTGGTGTGTTATTTCAATTCTGCAAGAGTGATTTAGTATTTCAACTCTTCCATTAGTTTTACTGCACATAGTTGGGGTTTCTTTGGGAGATAGTTGAGTCATAATCCTGATACCTACACCTGTGATTTTCTTTTGAAGCAAGTGTGTGTTCCTAGAATTAGATTGTTGGGGTTGCTTCGGGAGATATTTTATTCATGCTACTAATACCTGCAACTAGTGTGTTTCATTTCTAGCATGTTTGTTTCCTTTTCAAAACGTGTGACATTTAATTTCCTGCAAGTGTGATCTTTACTTTTCTACAAAAGTGTGCTTTCAATTCCTGCAAGTGTGGATTTCTATAGAGCCTTTCCAGAGCTTGAGAATTTTCTATACTCTAACTACAAAAGTAATCATTGATACTATGACTACAACACATGGAAATAATATGTGTTCCTACATATACAGTGCATGACAATTCGCAAGTTCTATACGAGACCCATATTGATAATTAAATGCATAATTTTTCTAACTATCTTCTTCAGAAATCAAGGAGGTGATTAAAAAGACCCAGCATTGGGTATGAAGCAAGGAGAGGCAATGGAGCATGAAAGTTAATGGTATGATGATGTTGTGAAATGCATGAAGTATGAAGCATGCAGGTGAAGTCAGAAGTAATTCGTGTATGAATATCTTATATTGGTGCCTATATAGGTCTGACCAAGTTGGTTCTCAGCTGAGGAGATTAGTGTCTCCAGTAAGTCGATGCCTACACAATATATTTCTAATTTGGTGCTCAGCTGAAGATATTGGTGTCTCTAGTAGGTTGGTGCCTACACAATATATTTTTGAGTTGGTGCTTAGTTGAATATATTGGTGTCTCTAGTAGGTTGGTGCCCACTAGATTTGTAACAGTAGGTTGGTTCCTACAATATCTTATACTAATCCCCCCCCCCTCTATCAATATAAGAATAAGTTCAACAATTGGTATTATATAAGGTTCCTTTGGAAATATTCTAACCACTAGAAGGAAGATCTCGGGAGAAAACATGGTTAGTCAAGAAGGTTTCTCCACAAACAGGGCTCCATTATTTGAGAGAAAAAACTACGCCTTCTAGAGGATAAGGATGTTAACATATCTAATGGATCTTAGTTTCGATATTTGGAAATCATTTGTTATTGGTTAAATATCCCCAACAAATCCACCCAAAAATGGGATCGGGAAGAATCCTAGTGAAAATAATGCAAAATCCATGAATGACATCTTGCCTAGTCTATCAAAATTCAAGTTTGTCAAGGTGATGCATTGTGGATCGGCAAAAGAAATTTGTGACAAGCTTCAAAATATCTATGAAGGTGATGACAAGGTTAATAAGGCAAAGCTCCAAACTCATAGAAGATAGTTTGAGAGCCTAAAAATAAAAGATAAATAGAATATTGTATCGTATCTTCTTTGTGTTCATGAAATTTTCAACACCGGCAAAGGACTTAGTGAATAGTTTGAAGAACCGATGATTGTACAAAAGGTATTAAGGTCACTCCCCTTAAAATTTGATGTCAAAGTTTTCTCCATTAAAGAAATGAAGTATCTTGATTCATTAACAATGGATGAATTTCATGGGATTCTCACTGCATATGACATAAGGACAAAAAAAGAAAATACAAAATTGAAGGAAGAATATTTCAAAGCATTGAAGAAGACAAAATGACACAAATATTATGATTTTTATAGCCATGAATCAAATACAGAAGAAGCACAATTCGTGAGTGTTGCGGAATTTTTCCCTTGTGACTTTGGGTCATTATCACAATAGAGCTTGACCATATACAAAAGAATAGAACCTACCCTCGCATAAAAAACTTGTAATGAAATATCTACCTAAGGATAGAGGAGAAAGAATGTCACACCTTGTATCCTATCGGTTAATGTCATTCCTTTCTCTCGAACCTCGATCTGCTCATGATCCCTCCCTGAACTAATCTGCAAAAGGAGATCAAGAAAATGTTGCAACAAGGTAGTTATAGGATCAAATTATACATGTAATATATGGATAAATTCAAATATGTGAAACAAATTGGAATACACAAGTAAATTGAATAATATCACATAAGTATGGAGGGAAAGATAACTCTTTTATTAGAAAAGGTAGAAATAAGTGGTTACAACCTAACTCCAACCGTCGGCACTACCTTGAAGTCAATTGCCCAAGTTCCTCCAATGGTCCTTCAAGTATCAACTTGGTAGGATTTCCCTTCCTCAGATGACTCAATATGGATAGGAACACACCCTATTGTCACATATGAGAGAGAAAGGAGTACTGGAAAGAAAGTTACAAAATCAAGGGGATCTTACTCAGAGGATACGGGAGATAGGGAAGCTTACAAATTCTTCATCATAACTTCGCACCTTGGTTGTCCCCCTCATCCATGCCCCCAAATGTGCCTTTATACCATCCTCAAGGAGTTAAGGTGGTTAAATTATGTTGTGTACGAGCTCATGGGAGGTTAGTAACAAGCCCAACTGAAAACCCCACCCGAAAAAAGTGGAATTATTTTATTTTTCACATTTTTTAGGGCATCTGTGAGTTACACACTAGCAAAGAACAAACATTTGTGGTTTTCACACTAGTGACTCACGGATGGCAACAAAAATGTTGTTTTTTTAGATTATTTGATGCAGGAGGATGGGATTTACATTTGCAAGCTAGGGAAAATGACTAGAGCCTTCCCATAAATGCAATGGTGTGGAAACTTATGGTATAACATATGCCCCCTAATGTGTGAGGTCAGAAGGGAAAATTATAGATGAAATACATTATAAATTTGAGAGGTGAGGATTCATTGAAATAGATCCAATGAAGGTTCTCGAAGAGTTGATCCAAGAATAGAAACTGTTAGCAGAGATCAAGTAAGAGTATTATCCTCCCAAGTCAAGCATACCCATGCTCAGGAGTGATGTAAGCATGGCTTCCAAATCAAGTACACTATGGATCCATAGTATATGTAAAATAATGACTAATTTCCATGGCCATGACCAATACATAGTGGATCCATGTGATATATAAAGTAGCAATCATGGCCACGAGGAATACACAGTGGATCCATGCAAAAACAGATCATAGCCATGAATATATACACAGTGGAGCTATGTCTCAAAATAAAAATCAGAGGATATATGGAGTCAATGGAGTGAACAATATTATCCTCTGCAAGTGCCAATGTATGAGGGGTAGTACAATATGTCAGGTAGGAGCATAAAAAATGTGATGCTTGTACTTCACCTGAAGTCTTCAAAATGATATGTCGTGGTACTAGTCTACACCATGTGAATAGATGTGTTGGGGTCGAACATAGTGAGACACCATTTGATTATCGATCATTGATGTATACCATTAACAAATTTGATATGACCCATCGATGATGATAATGGGGGTCAAGGTACCATGGTACAATCTAACAAGTGTGAAAAAATGAGTTGATGTTGAACACTTAGTAGAATCTATCGATCATGGGACATTGATGTATTCCTGCTGTCAATAGCGAGGGAACCTACCACTGATGATTGCAATCCCCAAGGTACCACAAATAACTACAGATCCTTGTCCCAGAGAAAGATGCGTTGAATTCAATAGGAAGATATCTGCTGGAAGAAAGGCATTAAGGCATCCTCCATCATCCAACACGAGGGGTAGAAGAAAGCCAAATATTTGGAAGGGCTCGGATGAACAGATTGTAAGGACCACACTGAGGTATGAATATGGCATGTAGCATATGGAATAGTGCACAATAGAGACTCTCTGAATAGTATCCAATAATGCAGACTACTAACAAAGACTAGGAATCCACCAATGGGATCAAATGGAAATCAAGGTACCACATGAATACCTATGTGTGATGATTGTTGTTGATGTTGAACATAATGGAAATCGCTCAGTCAACAACCAATGATGTTTTGTCATATGTTGATTGCAAGGTCACCTATCAATAATGGAAATAGGCCCAAGGTGCAACTCTAGGTCATACTCTCAAAGTAATGTGTTAGAGTCGATAAGATCATACCCACTAGCAAGAAGTAAATGGGGACCTTCTATACTAGCACGAGTGAGATACAAAGATTCTTTTGATGATGAGATGTACTTGACTGACACAAGAAGGCCGACTTGAAAGGTCAGAAACTTTCTACAGAATGGTCGACTCAATATGAAACTTCTATTGAACAAAATCATGACGCATTATGTAACGTAGGCAGCATGGATTATAAACTAGGATACATTTATGATACAGGAGGTATCAAAAAATGCTCCATATGGTTGGAATAATAACCAACTAGAGGAAATTATACTCAAAAACAAGAAAAGTATCCTAAAGCCATACTAAACCCAAAATATTGAGACACTAACTCAAATATTATTTTATTTTCAAGGGTGAAAAGACTATTTCCAACAAAAGAGATAGAGGCTTTCCCCACTTCTTTTTAGTTTTTTTTTTTTAGTTTTTTTTCTTTTTCATATTATTAATGCTTGGAAAGGAGTAAAAGAACGCTATAGCATAGTGGAGGAAATGATTGTCGCAAGAAATAAAACTAGTTCCAAAGCACAAGAAACATACCTATGCTCAATGCAAGGAAGAATGTGCAGGATAGGACACTCAGGGGAATGTCTCCTCCAGGGATAAAGGTGTTGATTAAGGTTGGTTGTCATTGATGTCAACCCTTGAAGAAAGACCCNCGATTTGGGTTTCCACGTAAAACACTGGTGTACTGTGTATGTGTGTGATTAATTATTTATTACTTCTCATTATTGGATAATAATTCTACATTGATATAACATTTGAAGAAAAAGGATTATAATTACATTATTATCTATTCACCCCCCCTCTCAGTAATCCAACAAAAGGTTTCGAGTCACAAAGGCATAAATTGCAAGGCTAGCAACTGGTAGGAATGCATAAGAAAATGGTTCAGCAATAGCAAGTTGAATCCATCATTAGGCATAAAATCACGAGTGGTTAATATGCAATGTAATTACAACTCAACAAAAGTTTGGAATCCTCGTTGGTGAATTATCCAGAAACAGATTGAGAGGAAATCATGAGGCTTCAATTCAAATACATGGCAGGACTACAGAGGGATTCCAAGCCTACAGAAAATATTGCAGCATGGGTGTCAAAATTTTCGGTGAGGTACTAACTAGAAAACCCATGGAGAGGTAATCTCTATCATTCGTAATGACACCTTTAAATTAGCTTGAAGGTATGATGTCAAAAATAAATGGGGTGGATCCTATGGAAGATATTTGGTCAATAAAAAGAAATGCATAGTGCAGGAGGAATGGAACCTACTCTACATGCCAGTAAGAAACACAATAAATTTTGAAGAATCCGAAAAAAGGTTTTTATATAAGTATTATCATGTGGTAGGGGGAGTCCTATAGGTAATGGACAAAAAAATATTTCAGAGGAAGATATGCAGCTTCAATGCAAATTCATGGCGGGACTAAAAAGGACTCTCGAGCTTAATAGAAAACTTGCATCATTAGCACCATAATACAAATAATTTTTAAACTAGGATGCCCATGAAAGGTAGGCCCACATGAATTACGACACTTCTAAACAGCAGAGAAGGTTCTGTGTCGCAACTCAGTGGGGTCAATCCTAAGGAAAAATGAAATAGGAAATGGATAATGCAAAAATGCATGAAGGGGAAAATCTAACCTATATGCCAGTTTCGATATCATTACCTGTCAGAAAGGATTGACATGAAATGAAAAGGAACCAAAGAAAATGTTTGCAAAGTCCTATATATAAGACCAAAAACACTTGCCCATAAGTTAATAAGTCCAATATATAAACCTTTTATAAACAAAAGTAGTATGGGGTACAGAACTTGAAAACAAAAAACCCTAAAAGTACAATATGCACAGAGGACCGCACAGCCTTA
>JZKD02S1835824.1:36791-48453 GCA_000966675.3 Picea glauca | reverse complement strand
GATTTCTCCCAAAAATGACACTTTTACATTTAATATCTCTAAATTCCTAAATACATTCCTAATATATCATAAATATGCAGTCTTATTCTAGCCTATGTTGGATCCTAATCTAATAGTACCAAAAAATTTATTGCAAGCATAAATTTAAATTGTTGTAAACATGAATTCATATTCCATAGAATAAACCTGATTAACATATTAAGTTTACATAAACATGAAAAAAATTGTATGTAAATGGTACTGGGTATGTCCTTGCAATCACATCCATAACCAACTCATAATATTCTACTAATTGATTTCAAAAAATGAACAGAACTTAGTGTTGAGCACTCAACACACCCTAAAAAGTCTATGTCAAATTTTACTTTTATGTTACCACTTGATCTTTTTGCACTGTCTAATTCGTCCTCATTGTGAAAATGTTGCGTTTGATTACCATATTGACTCTCATTAAGTCTTTAAAAGTTTTCTTGAATCTATGAAAACCCACGACTCAGAAGACTTAACTTTTTAATAAGAATCAACAACTACAAAATGTTTCACCCGATGCATCCAAATTCGACATCAGAAGGAAGTAAATGATAAAACAAAATCACTTGAGAAAACCGTATTCGTCGAGCATCGATATTCATCGACATCGGCAAAATGAAGCTTTCTTTTGCGGCAAGAATTAGACAAGGATATTGTCGATAACCGATCCTTGAAGCATTTCGACATCGACAAGTTTGTTAGAAACTAAGTCCGTAGAAAATGTAATAGTTTTCCCTGATTTCCGACCCTTGATACCTTTTGAGAATCGACAATCCTAGGTTTATTTTAACATGCGCATCTTGTTGAAAAACCCTAATTCTGATTAATGTACATGATCAAACCACCTGTCCTCATCTACCACGTGTCTTTGTTAGATTGGATAAACATACGATCTAGTTTTCCCCTGAGTCGTTATCGGTTCCCGAGGCCCAATTCGCACCCCGAGTCAGTTTTTCCACGTCAGCGCTGTAAGACAAAATCAATCGACGTCGAAATTTATTAATAGGAGGATACCAACAAAAACATTCACCACGTATCACCAATCTCCGATCTTCCCACTAAGAAAGCAATGCGATGGGATGTTTTAACACTAAGATACGTTTAGATTCAAAGCATTTAAAGAACTAATTAATTCCAAATCTCACATTAGTTATTACTTCATGTGCAGATCAAACCAACCATTTGAAATTACAAATAGAGTGCACCACCCTCCGCTCCTCCGCCGTCAACCCATGATGAATTTAATTGTAGATATTCGACGATAGATTCCATTTGATTTTCACTCATAACCCAAATTAATTGGTTGATACGAAACGATAGTTTCTTCCTCATTTAAATTATTTTGAGCTGTTCGTAAACAAGATCATCATTTTGCAAAGAAGTTCAGAGCATCCAGAGGAGTGAGATGAGCAATTCAAAAAAGGCTTCCAAGATTCCGTGATTATTAAACAACAGGTTTAGAAATCGTTATAGGTATGTACCAGTCTGTGGATTTTTTATGCTTCACTTCATATATGTTTTATTTGGTGTTACTCTGTACGAAACCAAGTACTAGGTGATCACTAAGGGCACCCAAGATGAAAGAATTAGAGGTAGGAGAAGGCTTGTCCCCAGGACCAACAAAGCAATTAGAATTCGCTCCAAGGCCGGAACCAGTCATTAGGACATCCACCAAGAAGATTTTCACTTAGCCTCCAGCCTTTGGAGACACATAAGAAAGCATAGGGACCAAGGTAGTACTCCCGCATTAGGGATAAATATTCAAGAATATCAAGTGGGAAGAATTCCCCGAATATACCCCACATAATGATCCCGATATGAGAAAGCTCGACAATGAAGTTTTTTTGAATATCTGAAGATTGTACCTGCATATGGTAGCAATAATAAATCCAATATTCCCTTGCATAGAACTCCTAAAGTGGCTTATCGACCACACGAACACACAAAACTATTTGATTAATGTCGATAATGGCGAGTGTGTCGGGGTCTTCCTTCCGGTGGAGGTGCTGAATTACTACAAGCTCAGAGACCTGGAGGAGTGGCTGAACACCGATTTTTTTATAAAATTAAACACAACACTAGACAGGTGAAGGCTTCATGGTGGAGAGAGGATAAAAAGTACACCAATTGGACCTCCGACTAGAACCTGATGACCAACTTAAGAGAGCCATATATCTATCTAATGGCCCTCATCTGCCGGTTGTATGGGGAGAAAGATTGCTCTAGGTTTTCAGAGGCATGGATGCCTCTAGATTACATGGTAGCCATTTCTGGGAGAGGTTTTAATTGGGGTTCCATCATTTCTAAGTAGCTGAGCATTTTCATTCAACAGGCTCAGACACCGAAATAAGGAGAGACCCCATCCTTCCACATTGCTTCTTATTTATTGGATGTCATCTGCTCCACAAATGTCTTTGCCGGAATAAACTTGAGATGACACACCTACGAACTCTCAATCTATGTATATTTCGACGTCTTATGGGAGAACATGTACAAGAAATCCTACTCTATCATCTGTGATCAATTCATTGCGTGCATTCATTTTATGCTTTTCAAGAAAGAGTGTCCAAGACTGTCGACTACAGCCAAAACGATGATATCAAATGTTGTCCACTGCTATCTAGATGAGAACGATACCTACATCATGGTTTTCAGAGCCATCGGAGCACCACACCTGTTACTGGTGTAAATTCCTGATCGACTAGTAGTAGGGGAAATATGCTACTAGACTATTCTGCAAGGTTACAATGCTACTCTGGTAAAAGATAAGAAGAAGACATTTATACCTTATGGATTCCATATAGGTTTCTACATGGTAAAAGACATCACTCAAGAAAAGAAAGAAGGGTTGAGACAATTGGAGTTCCGATTCCAAACTGACCATTTTCGCAAGCATGAACCAAAGGGTCTAGTTTTGAAGCACGCATCGCAAGTATCATCCTGCTGGCCATACACCCATGATAGGTTTGAAGATGAGATATTCAAGAAATATTCTCAAGATTGGGATGAAGTTTTGGAAAGTATGGCAGATCCTAGGATGACCAGGTTCAAATCCATGAGCCTATATGAACAAGTGACAACCCTAGAACAATCAGCTCAAGGAACCCTCAGGGCTAGGGAAGAAATGATAGCTGCCGAAACAACATAGATTCCCCAAGCAGTCTCGGTACAAGGAAGAGGTTTTCCCATGGCACTAGACGTGTGGGAAAGGTGATTGTTCATGTTATATCAAGCACAATAGATGATTGATTAGTTGCAGGATGATCCAGACATCGCAGAAACCACAAAATCCATGGTAGATAACCTAGACAGAAGCCGAACGGTCCCAAGCGGCCTTGAATTTATAGACCGTGATGAAATTACCGGGTTAGACGACCCTGAATTCAGAATGCCACCGGTCGGATCACTGATCGTTGTTTCAGATCAGCTAGAGACCTTCTAAGCATCATAGAGGACTGGTGCATCAAACCCCTTGAGCAAGTTTATAAATATATATGATGATGATGAAAGCCCAAAGGTATCTCTTGGGACCCCTGTGCATGTCGATGAAGAAAATGGATTTGAGATGACATCCTCTCCTATTCTTGGCGTCCAAACCTAGGAGGTCCCATAGAAATAAAAGGAAGTCGAGAGTGTCCCAGATACTAAGATGCCCGACACACCGGAAACCCAAGCAGACAGTCTGAGGAGAGAGACGAGGTCGGACGAGCCAGAGGAAGGAGCTCCGTAGCAAGAAATCAACATTTAAACAACCAATGAACAAGTAAGTATCGAGTCTATTACTGACGCCTCTATTTCCATCAGTACTCAAACCCTCGTTGAGATACAAACAAAATTCGAGCCTTCAGAGCACAACGAGGAAGTTTAAGAACCCAATCTTGAACAAGTATGTACCACCGGAAGTCTGGTAAATACACTCGCCTAGGGGGATCAACAAATCCTTGAACCTGTGGATGAAGTAGTCGACATACATGCCATATCTTATGACAAGAAAAGGAAGGCTATCATCCAACATACCACCAAGAAAAGGAGGATTACTTTATATCGCTCCATCCTCATCACTACAAAGGAACATCTGATCAACACAGAACGTGTTAAGATGTCAAAGCTCATTGACACAGGGATGGAAATCATATATGCCACCCTGGACAAAGCTAAAAGAGATGAAAAAGAGTTGGCTTCCACCCTGGAAGAACTAGAACATTTGCGCCACTTGGCTAAGTACTATCAGGACACCACATAGGCCATGGTGTACCTAAGGAGTGAATTCAAGGAGGCCTATAGAAAGTTCAGAGATGAGCGATACCTATGCACTAAAGGGATAGCCAAGCTCCAGGAAGATACTCTCATGGCACTCATGACATGCAAGGATATGGAGAGGTGGTATGAAAAATTGAAGCAAGCCGTGGAGAGAGTCGACTACATTGGTGCATTCCAACAAGGCCAAGATAAAGAAGAAAACAACATTCAGGTGTTGAATGAAAGNCCTAGGTTTATTTTAACATGCGCATCTTGTTGAAAAACCCTAATTCTGATTAATGTACATGATCAAACCACCTGTCCTCATCTACCACGTGTCTTTGTTAGATTGGATAAACATATGATCTAATTTTCCCCTGAGTCGTTATCGGTTCTCGAGGCCCAATTCGCACCCCGAGTCAGTTTTTCCACGTCAGCGCTGTAAGACAAAATCAATCGACGTCGAAATTTATTAATAGGAGGATACCAACGAAAACATTCACCACGTATCGCCAATCTCCGATCTTCCCACTAAGAAAGCAATGCGATGGGATGTTTTAACACTAAGATACGTTTAGATTCAAAGCATTTAAAGAACTAATTAATTCCAAATCTCACATTAGTTATTACTTCATGTGCAGATCAAACCAACCATTTGAAATTACAAATAGAGTGCACCACCCTCCGCTCCTCCGCCGTCAACCCATGATGAATTGAATTGCAGATATTCGACGATAGATTCCATTTGATTTTCACTCATAACCCAAATTAATTGGTTGATACGAAACGATAGTTTCTTCCTCGTTTAAATTATTTTGAGCTGTTCGTAAACAAGATCATCGTTTTGCAAAGAAGTTCAGAGCATCCAGAGGAGTGAGATGAGCAATTCAAAAAAGGCTTCCAAGATTCCGTGATTATTAAACAACAGGTTTAGAAATCGTTATAGGTATGTACCAATCTGTGGATTTTTTATGCTTCACTTCATATATGTTTTATTTGGTGTTACTCTGTACGAAACCAAGTACTAGGTGATCGCTAAGGGCACCCAAGCTGAAAGAATTAGAGGTAGGAGAAGGCTTGTCCCCAGGACCATCAAAGCAATTAGAATTCGCTCCAAGGCCAGAACCAGTCATTAGGACATCCACCAAAAAGATTTTCACTTAGCCTCCAGCCTTTGGAGACACATAAGAAAGCATAGGGACCAAGGTAGTACTCCCGCATTAGGGATAAATATTCAAGAATATCAAGTGGGAAGAATTCCCCTAATATACCCCACACAATGATCCCGATATGAGAAAGCTCGACAATGAAGTTTTTTCGAATATCTGAAGATTGTACCTGCATATGGTAGCAATAAGAAATCCAATATTCCCTTGCATAGAACTCCTAAAGTGGCTTATCGACCACACGAACACACAAAACTATTTGATTAATGCCGATAATGGCGAGTGTGTCGGGGTCTTCCTTCCGGTGGAGGTGCTGAATTACTACAAGCTCAGAGACCTGGAGGAGTGGCTGAACACCGATTTTGTTATAAAATTAAACAAAACACTAGACAGGTGAAGGCTTCATGGTGGAGAGAGGATAAAAAGTACACCAATTGGACCTCCGACTAGAACCTGACGACCAACTTAAGAGAGCCATATATCTATCTAATGGCCCTCATCTGCCGGTTGTATGGGGAGAAAGATTGCTCCAGGTTTTCAGAGGCATGGATGCCTCTAGATTACATGGTAGCCATTTCTGGGAGAGGTTTTAATTGGGGTTCCATCATTTGTAAGTAGCTGAGCATTTTCATTCAACAGGCTCAGACACCGAAATAAGGAGAGACCCCATCCTTCCACATTGCTTCTTATTTATTGGATGTCATCTGCTCCACAAATGTCTTTTCCGGAATAAACTTGAGATGACACACCTACGAACTCTCAATCTATGTATATTTCGACATCTTATGGGAGAACATGTACAAGAAATCCTACTCTATCATCTGTGATCAATTCATTGCGTGCATTCATTTTATGCTTTTCAAGAAAGAGTGTCCAAGACTGTCGACTACAGCCAAAACGATGATATCAAATGTTGTCCACTGCTATCTAGATGAGAACGATACCTACATCATGGTTTTCAGAGCCATCGGAGCACCACACCTGTTACTGGTGTAAATTCCTGATCGACTAGTAGTAGGGGAAATATGCTACTAGACTATTCTGCAAGGTTACAATGCTACTCTGGTAAAAGATAAGAAGAAGACATTTATACCTTATGGATTCCATATAGGTTTCTACATGGTAAAAGACATCACTCAAGAAAAGAAAGAAGGGTTGAGACAATTGGAGTTCCGATTCCAAACTGACCATTTTCGCAAGCATGAACCAAAGGGTCTAGTTTTGAAGCACGCATCGCAAGTATCATCCTGCTGGCCATACACCCATGATAGGTTTGAAGATGAGATATTCAAGAAATATTCTCAAGATTGGGATGAAGTTTTGGAAAGTATGGCAGATCCTAGGATGACCAGGTTCAAATCCATGAGCCTATATGAACAAGTGACAACCCTAGAACAATCAGCTCAAGGAACCCTCAGGGCTAGGGAAGAAATGATAGCTGCCGAAACAACATAGATTCCCCAAGCAGTCTCGGTACAAGGAAGAGGTTTTCCCATGGCACTAGACGTGTGGGAAAGGTGATTGTTCATGTTATATCAAGCACAATAGATGATTGATTAGTTGCAGGATGATCCAGACATCGCAGAAACCACAAAATCCATGGTAGATAACCTAGACAGAAGCCGAACGGTCCCAAGCGGCCTTGAATTTATAGACCGTGATGAAATTACCGGGTTAGACGACCCTGAATTCAGAATGCCACCGGTCGGATCACTGATCGTTGTTTCAGATCAGCTAGAGACCTTCTAAGCATCATAGAGGACTGGTGCATCAAACCCCTTGAGCAAGTTTATAAATATATATGATGATGATGAAAGCCCAAAGGTATCTCTTGGGACCCCTGTGCATGTCGATGAAGAAAATGGATTTGAGATGACATCCTCTCCTATTCTTGGCGTCCAAACCTAGGAGGTCCCATAGAAATAAAAGGAAGTCGAGAGTGTCCCAGATACTAAGATGCCCGACACACCGGAAACCCAAGCAGACAGTCTGAGGAGAGAGACGAGGTCGGACGAGCCAGAGGAAGGAGCTCCGTAGCAAGAAATCAACATTTAAACAACCAATGAACAAGTAAGTATCGAGTCTATTACTGACGCCTCTATTTCCATCAGTACTCAAACCCTCGTTGAGATACAAACAAAATTCGAGCCTTCAGAGCACAACGAGGAAGTTTAAGAACCCAATCTTGAACAAGTATGTACCACCGGAAGTCTGGTAAATACACTCGCCTAGGGGGATCAACAAATCCTTGAACCTGTGGATGAAGTAGTCGACATACATGCCATATCTTATGACAAGAAAAGGAAGGCTATCATCCAACATACCACCAAGAAAAGGAGGATTACTTTATATCGCTCCATCCTCATCACTACAAAGGAACATCTGATCAACACAGAACGTGTTAAGATGTCAAAGCTCATTGACACAGGGATGGAAATCATATATGCCACCCTGGACAAAGCTAAAAGAGATGAAAAAGAGTTGGCTTCCACCCTGGAAGAACTAGAACATTTGCGCCACTTGGCTAAGTACTATCAGGACACCACATAGGCCATGGTGTACCTAAGGAGTGAATTCAAGGAGGCCTATAGAAAGTTCAGAGATGAGCGATACCTATGCACTAAAGGGATAGCCAAGCTCCAGGAAGATACTCTCATGGCACTCATGACATGCAAGGATATGGAGAGGTGGTATGAAAAATTGAAGCAAGCCGTGGAGAGAGTCGACTACATTGGTGCATTCCAACAAGGCCAAGATAAAGAAGAAAACAACATTCAGGTGTTGAATGAAAGAAGTCTTGATCACATAAATAAATCAACTGAGTATTGGGCAAAAATGTCTTGGGAACCACACCAATAAATTCAACAGAAATGGGCCAAGTAGAGAAACACTGGATTAATATCAATCGGGTGATGAAAGATATCAGACTTCCTGAGTTTGGCACACCTGATGACTTTGTCCACTTGTGCGACATATTCAGATCACACACCAAGCAGGATTCATCATGGGCCGACAGACTGGCAAAGGTGATAGAAACAACATCAGGTTAGGTGTGACAATTTATGGAACACCCGATAAAAGCTCGGGCTATGGTGCAATAGTTAAGTGCCAGTCTAGTCAAGTATCAGGCACATGTGGTAGATATAAGAGAGATTTACACGGCCCCGATGGAACAACATATATTTCCATACGCCAACACTTGCGAAGAGCTATTCATCAACGGGTCGGATTACGAGAAGAGTCACCCTTTTAAAGTGATATCTTGAGAGGACTCTTAGAAAAATTGTTAGGAGAGAATGACACATGGAAAAATATCTTTTACTTATCTTCTCTTTATTCGTTATTTTTAGTTAATTTTATGTTATAAATAAGAGCATCAACCAATTAGTAAGAGGTTGATGGTTGTTGCAAGAAGCTCTCATTTATGGTTTTGTTAAGAATTATTTTGGAGCTACCTTTAATTGAGAAGTCCTTCTGAACCAGAGACAAGTTTATGTTTTCATCAAATGCATGTATGATTGGACATGGAGAAGAAATATTTCCTATCTCATCTCACGGATGGATGCTATAACGAGTAAGAGATATTAAATCTTTTGTTAAGTTATCTAACGTAATGTTTTACAATTATTTTCTTTAATGATGAAGATGAATCCTTGTGTTATTATGTGATGGATGATTAGAATTAAGTGAATTGTTTTACTTGCCATTATTTATCGCATATGTGTTTTATTTCTGATGATTTGTATCTCAGTCAGTAATTGGATACTCACATGGTTAACGTACTACTACTAGGCTTGTGGTATGGAATTGTTGTTTGCATGCTTGAGTAGCGGGTTATCCTAAGCTCAGCCTCTTCTCCAGTAGTTAAACTTATTCCTGTTTTGTTACCTAGTTGGTTTATATTGGATTTCCATATTATATCGGTCCCACCTAAGAGAAAATAAAAAAAAAGAGAAAGTCCAAACTGAAGGCGACGCCTTCGCAAGAAAACGTAAATCTCATCGATTAACCGGGTGGATCGCAAGATCTGGAGAACTATTTCACTATTAAACACTGCAGAGTCTAATTGGGCCTCGTCGGCAGGTTTGGTTCCTACTATTGAGTAAAGGGATATAGGACCCATCAACAGAATTGGCACTAGAAGGAGGGCTAGAGAATGAATGGCTGAATACATATTTCACATAATATTTGAAACAACTTGTAGATTCATAACAACCCACATGAATGGATAGTCATTCCCAAGAAAACCCACACACACTGAGTGCTCCTGAAACGAGTAACTCACCCCAGCCCGAAGAAGAATGCTTGTTCCTTGACATACCTTATGTTCTTCCTCACGAGGAATTAAATCAATTTAGAAGAATCACTAGAGAATACACCCAAGAGATCGGTGTGCTATCCTTAGATCCGATACTTCCTCGAAGACAAAAAATAAGCAGACTAGTGGTCGACACTCCTGACTAGGTTTTTATGCACACAGTAGAAGACCTAATATATTTCGCAATCACTGAAATCAAACATCCTCTTAATCTGATCCCTGAAACTCCATCCAACGACGTCTCTGAACCAGACAATTTTTTGAAAGAGGAAGAGTTTAACTCATGATTCGAAGATATGGAAGACAACAATGACCATGATGAATAAATGGGAAACCCACCTCAGAACAATCAACCTTGGTTGGCCAGAGGCTCTTTGGCCATCCCAGGGCGAGTCCATAACCTTCCCCGAAATCCAGAGAAGTTACTTCCTAAGTTTGATCTCGAGACCTCAGGATTGCCTAAAGACCATATCAAGAAATTAATATTGGCTATCAGACTGATGAATGTCCAACATGAAGACGTGGTTTGAAGGTTGTTCCCCTACACTTTCAAGAATTCAAATTCCACGTGGTATTTTAACTTACCTGTAGGATCCATAACTAGTTGGACAAAATTTCAAAAGGATTTTCTGGATAAATTTGCAGAAGAAACTACTATAGGAGCTTTGATGGATGAATTGTTTGCCGCCACCATAAGTTTGAAAGAAAGGGTTAAAGATTTCAATCAAATATTCACAACTATATTGAACAAATTCTATCCCGAAGCTAAACCTACCCAGGAGTTGCAAATCAAAGTATACACTAATGCCCTCCCAACATCTATTTCCATGTTTGTGAAGAGGGTTGCCAAACAAACCCTGGCTGAGAATTTTGAAGAAGCCAAAATGATAGAGTTCCATATGAAAGGGTGTAAAGAATTTCAAGTGTCGTTATCTAAAAAATAAGTCCAACCTCCTCCCAGAAGATGACTCCTTTTGACTAGAATTCCATGGAAACAAGCAGAACAATTTCCCAAAAAGGGTAATGGAGACATAGAAGAACTAAAACGCATGGTCAAGAAGTTATCAAATGAGATCATAGACATGAAAAGAAGTGCAGGGGAGGGAAACCAAGGCCAAAGGCCCTATAATCCTTTCTTTAAAAGGAACCCACCATTTAAAGCATTTGAACGTCCCCTAGCTAACTTAAATATCAATTTAGGAAATGTAGCATCTGATTCTTTAAGTACTTATCATTAGGAAAGCCACTCTGAAAGATATTGCCTTCAATGGGTGCATGTAATGAATTTGATGTCCAATAAGTTTCTAGACGAAGTCTCCCCAAACGAACAACCAAGCGGTTCAATCATGAATGTTGTTGATCAGGAAGAGATTGATACACCAGAAGATACAACCATGCTGATATGGGATCCTGACCTAATCATGCCTTCCGATGACTTATTTGAGTCTCAAGAACCACCCGTAGAGGTCTCGATTGTGTAAACACACAGTAATGGTCCACCTATCTCAAAATATATTGCTACTACCCAATCTTCTGGGGGAAAGACAACCCCTGACCACATGAAATCACCTTTCGCTCCCCGAATAAACCATATAAATATCCATACACGAGAATCGCCCAAGATGGATTACAACATAGTTGAAGATTTGAATAAGTTGAAGGCTAATATAACTGTCATGGACATTTGTAGGATCCATCAACAAAAGGAATTCTTGTTACGGGATTTTAAATCAATATAAAATTCTATGACAAGCACTGACCCAACAAGAAATCCAATCCCCACAGACCTAGGGAATAAACCAACTGTGAACACTTTCTCTGAAGATAAGAAGGGAAGACCTTTTGTCCCACCTTACCTTTTAACATTTGAAATCTTCAACATAAACCTCCATAACTGTTTGGTTGATTC
>JZKD02S1835824.1:10851-27907 GCA_000966675.3 Picea glauca | reverse complement strand
AATTGGCACTAGAAGGAGGGCTAGAGAATGAATGGCTGAATACATATTTCACATAATATTTGAAACAACTTGTAGATTCATAACAACCCACATGAATGGATAGTCATTCCCAAGAAAACCCACACACACTGAGTGCTCCTGAAACGAGTAACTCACCCCAGCCCGAAGAAGAATGCTTGTTCCTTGACATACCTTATGTTCTTCCTCACGAGGAATTAAATCAATTTAGAAGAATCACTAGAGAATACACCCAAGAGATCGGTGTGCTATCCTTAGATCCGATACTTCCTCGAAGACAAAAAATAAGCAGACTAGTGGTCGACACTCCTGACTAGGTTTTTATGCACACAGTAGAAGACCTAATATATTTCGCAATCACTGAAATCAAACATCCTCTTAATCTGATCCCTGAAACTCCATCCAACGACGTCTCTGAACCAGACAATTTTTTGAAAGAGGAAGAGTTTAACTCATGATTCGAAGATATGGAAGACAACAATGACCATGATGAATAAATGGGAAACCCACCTCAGAACAATCAACCTTGGTTGGCCAGAGGCTCTTTGGCCATCCCAGGGCGAGTCCATAACCTTCCCCGAAATCCAGAGAAGTTACTTCCTAAGTTTGATCTCGAGACCTCAGGATTGCCTAAAGACCATATCAAGAAATTAATATTGGCTATCAGACTGATGAATGTCCAACATGAAGACGTGGTTTGAAGGTTGTTCCCCTACACTTTCAAGAATTCAAATTCCACGTGGTATTTTAACTTACCTGTAGGATCCATAACTAGTTGGACAAAATTTCAAAAGGATTTTCTGGATAAATTTGCAGAAGAAACTACTATAGGAGCTTTGATGGATGAATTGTTTGCCGCCACCATAAGTTTGAAAGAAAGGGTTAAAGATTTCAATCAAATATTCACAACTATATTGAACAAATTCTATCCCGAAGCTAAACCTACCCAGGAGTTGCAAATCAAAGTATACACTAATGCCCTCCCAACATCTATTTCCATGTTTGTGAAGAGGGTTGCCAAACAAACCCTGGCTGAGAATTTTGAAGAAGCCAAAATGATAGAGTTCCATATGAAAGGGTGTAAAGAATTTCAAGTGTCGTTATCTAAAAAATAAGTCCAACCTCCTCCCAGAAGATGACTCCTTTTGACTAGAATTCCATGGAAACAAGCAGAACAATTTCCCAAAAAGGGTAATGGAGACATAGAAGAACTAAAACGCATGGTCAAGAAGTTATCAAATGAGATCATAGACATGAAAAGAAGTGCAGGGGAGGGAAACCAAGGCCAAAGGCCCTATAATCCTTTCTTTAAAAGGAACCCACCATTTAAAGCATTTGAACGTCCCCTAGCTAACTTAAATATCAATTTAGGAAATGTAGCATCTGATTCTTTAAGTACTTATCATTAGGAAAGCCACTCTGAAAGATATTGCCTTCAATGGGTGCATGTAATGAATTTGATGTCCAATAAGTTTCTAGACGAAGTCTCCCCAAACGAACAACCAAGCGGTTCAATCATGAATGTTGTTGATCAGGAAGAGATTGATACACCAGAAGATACAACCATGCTGATATGGGATCCTGACCTAATCATGCCTTCCGATGACTTATTTGAGTCTCAAGAACCACCCGTAGAGGTCTCGATTGTGTAAACACACAGTAATGGTCCACCTATCTCAAAATATATTGCTACTACCCAATCTTCTGGGGGAAAGACAACCCCTGACCACATGAAATCACCTTTCGCTCCCCGAATAAACCATATAAATATCCATACACGAGAATCGCCCAAGATGGATTACAACATAGTTGAAGATTTGAATAAGTTGAAGGCTAATATAACTGTCATGGACATTTGTAGGATCCATCAACAAAAGGAATTCTTGTTACGGGATTTTAAATCAATATAAAATTCTATGACAAGCACTGACCCAACAAGAAATCCAATCCCCACAGACCTAGGGAATAAACCAACTGTGAACACTTTCTCTGAAGATAAGAAGGGAAGACCTTTTGTCCCACCTTACCTTTTAACATTTGAAATCTTCAACATAAACCTCCATAACTGTTTGGTTGATTCAGGAGCATCCTCTAACATTATTCCACTTGTTAGCGTCAGAAGTCACTCCTGGATTGCAGCAGGAGCAGAGACCGATGCCCATCAGTTTTATGTCACATATTTGTTTAAAGGGGTGATCGGATGGGAGTAAACTCAGAACAACATCGTTTAAATCAGGAAACTAGGCCATAAATGCATAGGGAAGTGGGGGCCACAACTAACTTCAGTCAGGAATTTGAGTTAAAGCGAGAGTAGAGTGAAGACTTGGAAGAAAGGTGGAGGATACTTCTCTTGGCATCAGGCCTTCCAACAGCTCGGGGAAGAAAAATGGGACATGGAAATGTGCCTCAATGACACAGTCATAAATACACACTGATCACACCTACATCATACTATGTAGCCACAACCATTCGACTGGATCCTCCAATTCTGAATCATTCAGTACAAGAGGAAAAAGATAACGCGTGAGATTGCTTAAGACTGGTGCAAAGATTGCAGTGATCAACCGTACATCATCCTACAATATCGCGACCCTTAACTGGATCTTCCAATTTCGAGTGTTTTAAACAACTTGACAGACAAAATGAAAGAAAGAGAAATTGACTTCCATTAACTTGATAGTCTCAAATCAAAATACATAACCAAAGCTTCCTTAGAAACTTTATAGTCGGGAGCATAGCTCAACCATCGATCCTTTACAAAATGGCTCTAATGCCTACATATACTCAAAAAAATTGTAGAAGGAACTTGCTCGGGCTTCCATGGCATGACACCCAGGTCACTTCGGTCAGAGTGTGCATGCAGACATTGGGCAGACTGCCCATGTAGTCGTTTGTCAAATGCGATCTTTGTCAGGATAGACTGATAGTCTGCCTTTGCGCCTTTTCCTTTTTGGCCTTCTATTTATGGAAGGAGATGACGTTCAACCACCATCAACTACCTCAATAAATGATTTCTCAGGATTAGGTAAGGCTCGGTCAACTCTGCACTCAGACAACGTGGCGACTCTTCCTTGGCTGCTGCTGCTTCACTGGACTGTTACAAGGAGACCCAGAAGGCGGTCGTGAATGAGACCCTGGGCATGATAGGTGACTGGGTATGAGTGGGCACCGGGAATGCTAGCACTAAAGTATGCAGGTGTGGAGGGGAGATGAGGCGTAGAGAGAGAGGACGTGGAGGCGAAAATGGAAAATGTGGTGGGGCACGCTACTGGATAGAAGCTGTGGGGGACTAAGGTGTGATAGGGCGAAGGTGATGTGGTGGAAGAGAGGGACTTGGAGGTGAAGGAGTGGATACGGTAGAAGGGAGGAATGAGGAATGTAGATGGAGGTGACAAGGGAGACATATGGCAGGAGATGAGAGGTGGAGGCGAAAAGGGGAGCGACAGGAGGCGGGGAGTGGAATACAGGTGGCAACAGGAGGAGAGGGTGGTAAGCGGAGGTGGTAAGTGGTTTAAGGTGAGAGAGGGCTCGACCTCATGAGAGAGTGCCATGATAGCAAGGGCCCTACATTCGAAACCACCTCATTCCGGACCCCCCCTTCCCGCTAAAAGAAGAAAGGCAGGGGGGGGTCCAGAATTTATCCTCGGCCGTGGATCTGGGCACAGAGACTATGGCCGCCCAGATCTGCTCACTGTTTNATAAACCAACTGTGAACACTTTCTCTGAAGATAAGAAGGGAAGACCTTTTGTCCCACCTTACCTTTTAACATTTGAAATCTTCAACATAAACCTCCATAACTGTTTGGTTGATTCAGGAGCATCCTCTAACATTATTCCACTTGTTAGCGTCAGAAGTCACTCCTGGATTGCAGCAGGAGCAGAGACCGATGCCCATCAGTTTTATGTCACATATTTGTTTAAAGGGGTGATCGGATGGGAGTAAACTCAGAACAACATCGTTTAAATCAGGAAACTAGGCCATAAATGCATAGGGAAGTGGGGGCCACAACTAACTTCAGTCAGGAATTTGAGTTAAAGCGAGAGTAGAGTGAAGACTTGGAAGAAAGGTGGAGGATACTTCTCTTGGCATCAGGCCTTCCAACAGCTCGGGGAAGAAAAATGGGACATGGAAATGTGCCTCAATGACACAGTCATAAATACACACTGATCACACCTACATCATACTATGTAGCCACAACCATTCGACTGGATCCTCCAATTCTGAATCATTCAGTACAAGAGGAAAAAGATAACGCGTGAGATTGCTTAAGACTGGTGCAAAGATTGCAGTGATCAACCGTACATCATCCTACAATATCGCGACCCTTAACTGGATCTTCCAATTTCGAGTGTTTTAAACAACTTGACAGACAAAATGAAAGAAAGAGAAATTGACTTCCATTAACTTGATAGTCTCAAATCAAAATACATAACCAAAGCTTCCTTAGAAACTTTATAGTCGGGAGCATAGCTCAACCATCGATCCTTTACAAAATGGCTCTAATGCCTACATATACTCAAAAAAATTGTAGAAGGAACTTGCTCGGGCTTCCATGGCATGACACCCAGGTCACTTCGGTCAGAGTGTGCATGCAGACATTGGGCAGACTGCCCATGTAGTCGTTTGTCAAACACGATCTTTGTCAGGATAGACTGATAGTCTGCCTTTGCGCCTTTTCCTTTTTGGCCTTCTATTTATGGAAGGAGACGACGTTCAACCACCGTCAACTACCTCAATAAATGATTTCTCAGGATTAGGTAAGGCTCGGTCAACTCTGCACTCAGACAACGTGGCGACTCTTCCTTGGCTGCTGCTGCTTCACTGGAATATTACAAGGAGACCCAAAAGGCAGTCGTGAATGAGACCCTGGGCATGATAGGTGACTGGGTATGAGTGGGCACTGGGAATGCTAGCACTAAAGTATGCAGGTGTGGAGGGGAGACGAGGCGCAGAGAGAGAGGACGTGGAGGAGAAAATGGAAAATGTGGTGGGGCACACTACTGGGTAGAAGCTGTGGGGGACTAAGGTGTGATAGGGAGAAGGTGATGTGGTGGAAGAGAGGGACTTGGAGGTGAAGGAGTGGATACGGTAGCAGGGAGGAGCGAGGAATGTAGATGGAGGTGACAAGGGAGACATATGGCAGGAGATGAGAGGTGAAGGCGAAAAGGGGAGTGATAGGAGGTGGGGAGTGGAATACAGGTGGAAATAGGAGGAGAGGGTGGTAAGCGGAGGTGGTAAGTGGTTTAATGTGAGAGAGGGATCGACCTCATGAGAGAGTGCCATGATAGCAAGGGCCCTACATTCGAAACCACCTCATTCCGGACCCCCCCTTCCCGCTAAAAGAAGAAAGGCAGGGGGGGTCCAGAATTTATCCTCGGCCGTGGATCTGGGCACAGAGACTATGGCCGCCTAGATCTGCTCACCATCTAGCATGAATTTCGGACCCCCCCCTTCCCGTTAAAAGGTAGAACGACAGGGGGGGTCCTGAATGGGACCTCGGCCACAGATTTGGGCGTGCATACCTTGGTCGCCTAGATCTATGCACCCTTTAAAATAATGTGCCCATCTTCAAAACTTTGGATAAGTGGGTATTAAATTCACTTCTTGTCATTTTATTTCTAAATGGGCCACTTCTTAGGGAAAACACCCCCTTCTTCAGGCCCCGCCTTTCCAGCCTTACTTCCTTGTGACTAGGCGCCGAGACCATAGGCCCAACTCAAAGGCGCTTTTGCTTTTCGCATTTCGGTGAATCCAAATGTAAGGGATGAGTGACCCCTTGACTTTTGAAGTCTCGATAGTCGAAATGATGACTAGCTGCCACCTACTCCTACTAGATCAGATGACTGAGATCGTTCCTCGACTCAACAACTCCAATGATTTCGGCATTTCGAGACGCGCCTTGCCACACGATAAATGCTAGCACCCTTTCCTCATGCCTGTTTCTTTTGTGATCGGGTGCTAGGAACGTGGGCCCAACCCTCGGGGCTTTCAAATTTCAGGCTTCAGTGATTCTTAATGTAGTGGAGGAGCGACCCCCAGTCTTTCAAAATCCCAGTAGCTGAAATAGTGACCGGACTTAATCGCGCCCCATGTGTCCCTTTGGTTGGACAATTGCGATGAACTTTGATGGAAAAAAGGTGTTACCTCTTGCGCTAAACCTCGCACAACTCCTTTGATCACAATTTCTCGATGATAGTTGATCTTCCATGACGATGGATCCTCGCCGTTGAAAGGCGATCTTTGCTCACTCGCTTGATTTTAAGCTCGAAATGAACTTCTTCTGTGTGCTGTGCCCGACGCTTTTGACTATGACCTTTGAATAAAATGCATTTGAGAGGTTTTTTCAAGCCCCATTTTCTCACATTTTACACCAAGGGCCTGAATTCGGAGAAAAAATCCCCCTTTGCAAGAATTGGTGATAACATTAGGCTCCATGGGGGATAGAGTCGTCCCTATGCTGCTCTAAGAACTCCTTTTGTAGTTCCTGTTACCTTTTGTTGGGCTATCAAGTCGAGCTCAAAACACCCTGCTGAAAATACAGGACGAAAAGTAAAAACATAACAAAAACAAATGCTCTAAGGAGCTTATTTATGTACTTTCCTAAACTAATAAAAATCCTTTACATGGGGCTAGATGAAAGGAAATTTCCACCATAACCAATCAAGTAACTTCCTTGATGGAATCTCCTTCATTTTTTCGATGATCACCAGCAGATGATGTAACTGCGACAACAGAAAAATTACATCCTTCAGCTTCCATCCTAAGGATGAGGTTAGGATGAAGCTGGGAAGCTGCAAATCATGAAGGAAGTACAACTCCATGTATTCCTTCACAGTCTCATAGGACTAATGGAAAACTCCAGAGAATGGGTGATGGGAAACCTCCTCTGCTACGCAACTGCTCACACATGGTTGAATTCCTCTGGTAAGCTCAGGTGGGTGAGAGGCTGGTGTGGGTTGACTGATCTCAGGCGGTGGCTGCTCACTGGTAGGCTCCAGAAAGGGGATAAACTACCCCTATTGCTTCTCTTCTGGTTCTTCCTCTTGGCTCTCCCATGGGTCAAAATCATAATGGTCATAAACAGGACCCGTGGGAAATCTCTGCTCCTCATCATGTTTCTCAGGGAGGATGATTTCCTCGCAATGTTATTCACTTGTGAACAGAGGAAAAGGCTCCACAATCTTCTCTTCTGGTTCCTCTTCTTGGCTCTCCCAAGGGTCAGAGTCATAATCATCATAGATAGGACCTGTGGGAAAGTTCTTCTCTTCAATCTTCTGCTCAGTGTCTTCTGCAGGCCAAGGATGGTTCATTTCCTCATGATAATCTTCTTTAATGAATAGAGGACATGGATTTTCTATCTGTTCTTGGAAATCCTGCATATCCATCTCATAACTTGATTCAGAGCTGTCATACACAGGATGGCTACTCCTCTGGTTATCAACTTGTGATGTGGGGCTCTACTACTCCTCAACTAAATAGTTGTCAAATCTAGGGATAGAAGGCACCTTAGGATAAAAATGAATGGACCCTACAGTCATGAAATCTTCATCATCATCCATAGTAGATCTTCCAAGAGCATCCTCTTGAAGAACCAAAAAATCCTCAGCATTTTCTTCAAAATGACAGTAATCATGATCTGCGTTTAACTCTTCTATCTCTATAGAGAGAGATTTTAATAGTTCCATCAGCTCACTCAGAGCATCATCCTCTTCATGGTTCTCATCCCTACATATTTCGTCATCATTTCAGCCTTCATAAGTCACATCCATGTCTTGCTCATTTTCCTCACATTCCTCACAATAGTTATGACAAATAAACTCAGAGGGATAAAATTTTTGGTAGCGCCTATTGAAAACTACATGAAATTATTCCTGGTAAGAGATGCTGGCAGGGGGTAAGGAGAAATACCACTCATGGGCATCTCCTACCAACGAGAACATGAACATTTTCAATAATACATCCTCATGATGTATCTCCCATTGATGCATGAGTTCATGAAACTCACGGAGATGCTGAGTAGGGTTGTCCTCTTTACGATTTCTAAATATGGGTAAATAATCATGCCATTCATTCAGAGAAGAGACAACATTAGGAAAACTAGGAACAACAGAGAAATCAAAAGGGAAAAACTCCGAGCTAGGATTTTTTCCATATCGAACCAGTGGAGTCGTCGATCAATTCTCAAATCATGGAGTCACCAGGTGAAATATTCACAGCTTTGAATGTGTCTGGTCTTTGTTCACCATCAAAGGCCATATATTAACGTTGTGTCCTCCCAGGAAACTTCTCAGGTTGAGAAAGCAACTGTTGAAACCTCCTTGAGAAAGCTCCTATGGGTCAACTTTCGGGTGCACTAAAGTAGCCACAACTGAAACAATGAAGTGGAAACATTGGAGTCACCACAGTGGAGTCGCCAGGTGCACAGTTGAAATCATCGGTGTACTAGGTTCTGATGCACCCTCAGAACTAGTAAGCTTTGTCGTTCTACCCAGAGAAAATATTCAACTTCGTCCCCGACAATGGCGCCAGAAATGTTAGCGTCAGAAGTCACTCCTAGATTGCAGCAGGAGAAGATCCCGACGCCCATCATGTTTATGTCACGTATTTGTTTAAAGGGGTGATCAGATGGGAGTAAACTCAGAACAACATCGTTTAACTTAGAAAAATAGGCCATAAATGCACAGGGAAGTGAGGGCCACAACTAACTTCAGTCAGGAATTTGTGTTAAAGCAAGAGTAGAGTGAAGACTTGGAAGAAAGGTGGAGGAGACTGCTCTGGGCATCAGGCATTCCAACAGCTCGAGGAAGAAAAACGGGACACTGAAATGTGCCTAAATGACATAGTCATAACTGCACACCAATCAAACCTACATCATAATATGTAGCCACAACCATTCGACTAGATCCTCCAATTCTGAATCATTCAGTACAAGAGTAAAACGATGACGCGAGAGACTGCTTAAGATTGGTGCAAAGATTGCAGTGATCAACCATACATCATCCTACAATATCATGACCCTCGACTGGATCTTCCAATTTTGAGTGTTTTAAATAGCTTGACAGACACAATGAAAGAAAGAGAAACTGACTTCCATTAACTTGACAGTCTCAAATCAAAATACATAACCAGAGCTTCCTCAGAAACTTTACAGTCGGGAGAATAGATAAACCATCGATCCTTTACAAAATGGCTCTAATGCCTGCATATACTTAAAAATTTCATAGCAAGAACTTACTCGGGCTTCCATGGCACAACACCTAGGTCACTTTGGTCAGAGTGTGCATGCAGAAGTTGGGCAGAATGCCCATGTAATCGTCTGTCAGAAGCGATCTTTGTCAAGATAGACTGACAATCCGCCTCTGCGCCTTGTCCTTTTTGGCCTTCTATTTATGGAAGGAGACGACGTTCAAGCACCGTCAACTACCTCAATAACTGCTTTCTTGGGATTAGGTATGGCTCGGTCAACTCTGCACTCGGACAACATGGAGGCTCTTCCTTGGCTGCTACTGCTTCACTGGACTATTACAAGGAGATCCAAAGGCGGTTGTGGACAATAACCTAGGCATGATAGGTGACTGGGTATGAGTGGGAATCGGGAATACTGGCGCTAAATTATGCAAGTGTGGATGGGAGACGAGGCACAAAGAGAGAGGACATGGAGGTGAAAAGGGAAAATGTGGTGGGGCACGCTACTGGGTAGAAGCTGTGGGGGACTAAGGTGTGATGGGGTGGAGGTGATGTGGCAGAAGAGAGGGGCATGGAGGCGAAGGAGTGGATACGGTAGCAGGGAAGAGTGAAGAATGTAGATGGAGGTGACAAGGGAGACAGATGGAGGGAGGTGAGAGGTGGAGGTAGGAAGGGGAATGACATGAGGCAGGGAGTGGAATACAAGTGGAAGTAGGAGGAGAGGGCGGTAAGCGAAGGTAGTAAGCGGTCTAAGGTGAGAGAGGGCCCGACCTCATGAGAGAGCGCCATGATAGAAAGGGCCCCGCATTCAAAACCACCTCATTCCATACCCCCCCTCCCGCTAAAGGCAGAAAGGTGGGGGGGGATCCAGAATTTATCCTCGGCCGTGGATCTTGGCATGCAGAGTATGGCTGCCAAGATCTGCTCGATGTTTAGCATGAATTACAGACCCCCCCCTCCCGTTAAAATGTAGAATGACAGGGGGGGTCCGAAATGGGACCTCGACCGCCTAGATCTATGTGCTCTTTAAAATAATGTGCCTATCTTCAAAACTTTGGATAAGTGGGTATTAAACCCGCTTCTTGTCATTTTCTTTCCAAAGGGGTCACTTCTTAGGGAAAAAACCCCCTTCTTCAGGCCTCGCCTTTCCAGCCTTGGTTCCTTGTGACTAGGCGTCGAGACCGTAGGCCCAACTCAAAGGCGTTTTCGCTTTTCGCATTTTGGCGAATCCAAATGCAAGGGATGAGTGACCCCCTAACTTTCGAAGTCTCAGTAGTTGAAATGATGAATAATTGCCACCTATCCCTACTGGATCAAATGACTGAGATTGTTCCTTGACTCAACAGCTCCAATGATTTTGACATTTCGGTACCCACCTTGCCACACGATAAACGCTAGCACCCTTTCCTCAGGCCTGCTTCTTTTGTGACTGGGTGCCAGGACCGTGGGCCCAACCACTAGGTATTTCGCATTTTAGGCTTCTACAATTCTTAATGCAGTGGAGGAGTGGCCCTTAGTCTTTCAAAATCCCGGTAGTCGAAATAGCGACTAGACTTAATCGCACGCCATGTGTCCCTTTGGTTGGACGACNTCAAAAAAATTGTAGAAGGAACTTGCTCGGGCTTCCATGGCATGACACCCAGGTCACTTCGGTCAGAGTGTGCATGCAGACATTGGGCAGACTGCCCATGTAGTCGTTTGTCAAACACGATCTTTGTCAGGATAGACTGATAGTCTGCCTTTGCGCCTTTTCCTTTTTGGCCTTCTATTTATGGAAGGAGACGACGTTCAACCACCGTCAACTACCTCAATAAATGATTTCTCAGGATTAGGTAAGGCTCGGTCAACTCTGCACTCAGACAACGTGGCGACTCTTCCTTGGCTGCTGCTGCTTCACTGGAATATTACAAGGAGACCCAAAAGGCAGTCGTGAATGAGACCCTGGGCATGATAGGTGACTGGGTATGAGTGGGCACTGGGAATGCTAGCACTAAAGTATGCAGGT
The DNA here is from genome assembly GCA_000966675.3 of Picea glauca. Lineage (NCBI taxonomy): Eukaryota > Viridiplantae > Streptophyta > Pinopsida > Pinales > Pinaceae > Picea > Picea glauca. Next base: position 16,697 of record JZKD02S1835824.1, on the reverse strand, counting down.
GTGGAGGGGAGACGAGGCGCAGAGAGAGAGGACGTGGAGGAGAAAATGGAAAATGTGGTGGGGCACACTACTGGGTAGAAGCTGTGGGGGACTAAGGTGTGATAGGGAGAAGGTGATGTGGTGGAAGAGAGGGACTTGGAGGTGAAGGAGTGGATACGGTAGCAGGGAGGAGCGAGGAATGTAGATGGAGGTGACAAGGGAGACATATGGCAGGAGATGAGAGGTGAAGGCGAAAAGGGGAGTGATAGGAGGTGGGGAGTGGAATACAGGTGGAAATAGGAGGAGAGGGTGGTAAGCGGAGGTGGTAAGTGGTTTAATGTGAGAGAGGGATCGACCTCATGAGAGAGTGCCATGATAGCAAGGGCCCTACATTCGAAACCACCTCATTCCGGACCCCCCCTTCCCGCTAAAAGAAGAAAGGCAGGGGGGGTCCAGAATTTATCCTCGGCCGTGGATCTGGGCACAGAGACTATGGCCGCCTAGATCTGCTCACCATCTAGCATGAATTTCGGACCCCCCCCTTCCCGTTAAAAGGTAGAACGACAGGGGGGGTCCTGAATGGGACCTCGGCCACAGATTTGGGCGTGCATACCTTGGTCGCCTAGATCTATGCACCCTTTAAAATAATGTGCCCATCTTCAAAACTTTGGATAAGTGGGTATTAAATTCACTTCTTGTCATTTTATTTCTAAATGGGCCACTTCTTAGGGAAAACACCCCCTTCTTCAGGCCCCGCCTTTCCAGCCTTACTTCCTTGTGACTAGGCGCCGAGACCATAGGCCCAACTCAAAGGCGCTTTTGCTTTTCGCATTTCGGTGAATCCAAATGTAAGGGATGAGTGACCCCTTGACTTTTGAAGTCTCGATAGTCGAAATGATGACTAGCTGCCACCTACTCCTACTAGATCAGATGACTGAGATCGTTCCTCGACTCAACAACTCCAATGATTTCGGCATTTCGAGACGCGCCTTGCCACACGATAAATGCTAGCACCCTTTCCTCATGCCTGTTTCTTTTGTGATCGGGTGCTAGGAACGTGGGCCCAACCCTCGGGGCTTTCAAATTTCAGGCTTCAGTGATTCTTAATGTAGTGGAGGAGCGACCCCCAGTCTTTCAAAATCCCAGTAGCTGAAATAGTGACCGGACTTAATCGCGCCCCATGTGTCCCTTTGGTTGGACAATTGCGATGAACTTTGATGGAAAAAAGGTGTTACCTCTTGCGCTAAACCTCGCACAACTCCTTTGATCACAATTTCTCGATGATAGTTGATCTTCCATGACGATGGATCCTCGCCGTTGAAAGGCGATCTTTGCTCACTCGCTTGATTTTAAGATCGAAATGAACTTCTTCTGTGTGCTGTGCCCGACGCTTTTGACTGTGACCTTTGAATAAAATGCATTTGATAGGTTTTTTCAAGCCCCATTTTCTCACATTTTACACCAAGGGCCTAAATTCGGAGAAAAAATCCCCCTTTGCAAGAATTGGTGATAACATTAGGCTCCATGGGGGATAGAGTCGTCCCTACGCTGCTCTAAGAACTCCTTTTGTAGTTCCTGTTACCTTTTGTTGGGCTATCAAGTCGAGCTCAAAACACCCTGCTGAAAATACAGGATGAAAAGTAAAAACATAACAAAAACAAATGCTCTAAGGAGCTTATTTATGTACTTTCCTAAACTAATAAAAATCCTTTACATGGGGCTAGGTGAAAGGAAATTTCCACCATAACCAATCAAGTAACTTCCTGAATGGAATCTCCTTCATTTTTTTGATGATCACCAGCAGATGATGTAACTGCGACAACAAAAAAATTACATCCTTCAGATTCCATCCTAAGGATGAGGTTAGGATGAAGCTGGGAAGCTGCAAATCATGAAGGAAGTACAACTCCATGTATTCATTCATAGTCTCATAGGACTAATGGAAAAATCCAGAGAATGGGTGATGGGAAACCTCCTTTGCTACGCAACTGCTCACACATGGTTGAATTCCTCTGGTAAGCTCAGGTGGGTGAGAGGCTGGTGTGGGTTGACTGATCTTAGGCGGTGGCTGCTCACTGGTAGGCTCCGGAAAGGGGATAAACTACCCCTGTTGCTTCTCTTCTGGTTCTTCCTCTTGGCTCTCCCATGGGTCAAAATCATAATGGTCATAAACAGGACCCGTGGGAAATCTCTTCTCCTCATCATGTTTATCAGGGAGGATGATTTCCTCGCAATGTTATTCACTTGTGAACAGAGGAAAAGGCTCCACAGTCTTCTCTTATGGTTCCTCTTCTTGGCTCTCCCAAGGGTCAGAGTCATAATCATCATAGATAGGACCTGTGGGAAAGTTCTTCTCTTCAATCTGCTGCTCAGTGTCTTCTGCAGGCCAAGGATGGTTCATTTCCTCATGATAATCTTCTTTAATGAATAGAGGACATGGATTTTCTATCTGTTCTTGGAAATCCTGCATATCCATCTCATAACTTGATTCAGAGCTGTCATACACAGGATGGCTACTCCTCTGGTTATCAACTTGTGATGTGGGGCTCTACTACTCCTCAACTAAATAGTTGTCAAATCTAGGGATAGAAGGCACCTTAGGATAAAAATGAATGGACCCTACAGTCATGAAATCTTCATCATCATCCATAGTAGATCTTCCAAGAGCATCCTCTTGAAGAACCAAAAAATCCTCAGCATTTTCTTCAAAATGACAGTAATCATGATCTGCGTTTAACTCTTCTATCTCTATAGAGAGAGATTTTAATAGTTCCATCAGCTCACTCAGAGCATCATCCTCTTCATGGTTCTCATCCCTACATATTTCGTCATCATTTCAGCCTTCATAAGTCACATCCATGTCTTGCTCATTTTCCTCACATTCCTCACAATAGTTATGACAAATAAACTCAGAGGGATAAAATTTTTGGTAGCGCCTATTGAAAACTACATGAAATTATTCCTGGTAAGAGATGCTGGCAGGGGGTAAGGAGAAATACCACTCATGGGCATCTCCTACCAACGAGAACATGAACATTTTCAATAATACATCCTCATGATGTATCTCCCATTGATGCATGAGTTCATGAAACTCACGGAGATGCTGAGTAGGGTTGTCCTCTTTACGATTTCTAAATATGGGTAAATAATCATGCCATTCATTCAGAGAAGAGACAACATTAGGAAAACTAGGAACAACAGAGAAATCAAAAGGGAAAAACTCCGAGCTAGGATTTTTTCCATATCGAACCAGTGGAGTCGTCGATCAATTCTCAAATCATGGAGTCACCAGGTGAAATATTCACAGCTTTGAATGTGTCTGGTCTTTGTTCACCATCAAAGGCCATATATTAACGTTGTGTCCTCCCAGGAAACTTCTCAGGTTGAGAAAGCAACTGTTGAAACCTCCTTGAGAAAGCTCCTATGGGTCAACTTTCGGGTGCACTAAAGTAGCCACAACTGAAACAATGAAGTGGAAACATTGGAGTCACCACAGTGGAGTCGCCAGGTGCACAGTTGAAATCATCGGTGTACTAGGTTCTGATGCACCCTCAGAACTAGTAAGCTTTGTCGTTCTACCCAGAGAAAATATTCAACTTCGTCCCCGACAATGGCGCCAGAAATGTTAGCGTCAGAAGTCACTCCTAGATTGCAGCAGGAGAAGATCCCGACGCCCATCATGTTTATGTCACGTATTTGTTTAAAGGGGTGATCAGATGGGAGTAAACTCAGAACAACATCGTTTAACTTAGAAAAATAGGCCATAAATGCACAGGGAAGTGAGGGCCACAACTAACTTCAGTCAGGAATTTGTGTTAAAGCAAGAGTAGAGTGAAGACTTGGAAGAAAGGTGGAGGAGACTGCTCTGGGCATCAGGCATTCCAACAGCTCGAGGAAGAAAAACGGGACACTGAAATGTGCCTAAATGACATAGTCATAACTGCACACCAATCAAACCTACATCATAATATGTAGCCACAACCATTCGACTAGATCCTCCAATTCTGAATCATTCAGTACAAGAGTAAAACGATGACGCGAGAGACTGCTTAAGATTGGTGCAAAGATTGCAGTGATCAACCATACATCATCCTACAATATCATGACCCTCGACTGGATCTTCCAATTTTGAGTGTTTTAAATAGCTTGACAGACACAATGAAAGAAAGAGAAACTGACTTCCATTAACTTGACAGTCTCAAATCAAAATACATAACCAGAGCTTCCTCAGAAACTTTACAGTCGGGAGAATAGATAAACCATCGATCCTTTACAAAATGGCTCTAATGCCTGCATATACTTAAAAATTTCATAGCAAGAACTTACTCGGGCTTCCATGGCACAACACCTAGGTCACTTTGGTCAGAGTGTGCATGCAGAAGTTGGGCAGAATGCCCATGTAATCGTCTGTCAGAAGCGATCTTTGTCAAGATAGACTGACAATCCGCCTCTGCGCCTTGTCCTTTTTGGCCTTCTATTTATGGAAGGAGACGACGTTCAAGCACCGTCAACTACCTCAATAACTGCTTTCTTGGGATTAGGTATGGCTCGGTCAACTCTGCACTCGGACAACATGGAGGCTCTTCCTTGGCTGCTACTGCTTCACTGGACTATTACAAGGAGATCCAAAGGCGGTTGTGGACAATAACCTAGGCATGATAGGTGACTGGGTATGAGTGGGAATCGGGAATACTGGCGCTAAATTATGCAAGTGTGGATGGGAGACGAGGCACAAAGAGAGAGGACATGGAGGTGAAAAGGGAAAATGTGGTGGGGCACGCTACTGGGTAGAAGCTGTGGGGGACTAAGGTGTGATGGGGTGGAGGTGATGTGGCAGAAGAGAGGGGCATGGAGGCGAAGGAGTGGATACGGTAGCAGGGAAGAGTGAAGAATGTAGATGGAGGTGACAAGGGAGACAGATGGAGGGAGGTGAGAGGTGGAGGTAGGAAGGGGAATGACATGAGGCAGGGAGTGGAATACAAGTGGAAGTAGGAGGAGAGGGCGGTAAGCGAAGGTAGTAAGCGGTCTAAGGTGAGAGAGGGCCCGACCTCATGAGAGAGCGCCATGATAGAAAGGGCCCCGCATTCAAAACCACCTCATTCCATACCCCCCCTCCCGCTAAAGGCAGAAAGGTGGGGGGGGATCCAGAATTTATCCTCGGCCGTGGATCTTGGCATGCAGAGTATGGCTGCCAAGATCTGCTCGATGTTTAGCATGAATTACAGACCCCCCCCTCCCGTTAAAATGTAGAATGACAGGGGGGGTCCGAAATGGGACCTCGACCGCCTAGATCTATGTGCTCTTTAAAATAATGTGCCTATCTTCAAAACTTTGGATAAGTGGGTATTAAACCCGCTTCTTGTCATTTTCTTTCCAAAGGGGTCACTTCTTAGGGAAAAAACCCCCTTCTTCAGGCCTCGCCTTTCCAGCCTTGGTTCCTTGTGACTAGGCGTCGAGACCGTAGGCCCAACTCAAAGGCGTTTTCGCTTTTCGCATTTTGGCGAATCCAAATGCAAGGGATGAGTGACCCCCTAACTTTCGAAGTCTCAGTAGTTGAAATGATGAATAATTGCCACCTATCCCTACTGGATCAAATGACTGAGATTGTTCCTTGACTCAACAGCTCCAATGATTTTGACATTTCGGTACCCACCTTGCCACACGATAAACGCTAGCACCCTTTCCTCAGGCCTGCTTCTTTTGTGACTGGGTGCCAGGACCGTGGGCCCAACCACTAGGTATTTCGCATTTTAGGCTTCTACAATTCTTAATGCAGTGGAGGAGTGGCCCTTAGTCTTTCAAAATCCCGGTAGTCGAAATAGCGACTAGACTTAATCGCACGCCATGTGTCCCTTTGGTTGGACGAC
>JZKD02S1835813.1:25085-36403 GCA_000966675.3 Picea glauca | reverse complement strand
GGGGTGGAAGAATGAATTTTAGGAGTGTGTGCATGCTCCTAAGAATGTGCATGCGTTCTTTTTAATTCATTTTTTTTTGGGCGGGATTGACAAGGTGTATGCCGACTTGCTTGGCTCGGATTTCGGTTTGGGATGACAAACCTAGTGGTTTGGTCTAAAAATTGATAGAAATATCCATTTTTGTGAATACCCTCCACAAGATAAACAATTCAGTTGTTGATGAAACTATAGACATAGATAGTCTCGACTATGCATATTTCAAATATATAATTTAAAAAAAAATCAATATTTTTTAGTATTTGTGATATAGTTTTATCTTCACATATATCAAAATCCTAGAACACATATCTCTCTTATTTATGCTATAACTTTTTCTCAGCTTAACTATTTCTCAAATGAGTTATATGCGACACTAGAAGAGACAGATACGTATGATCTAAAAAAAATAAATTTGATCATGTTAAGACCCTCTTAGCCTACAAAAACAAAAGACATTGTAATTTTAGGCATATGTTGACTTTGATAATTTAAAATAAAATAAAATTGATATTAAAAATTTCCACAAAATACACAACACAAGAAAAACAAGTTCTCTACAAGTATACAATTGTTAGAAAAATGAGATACCACTGTTAGAAAAATGAGATACCACTTTTAGAAAAAATCAAATTTGACATAGGTATTCACAATGTCTATGAATACAAGTTGTATATCTAGAAATCTAATTCAATTTCCTACATTTCAACTTCTAATACCATATTCAAATCCATTGCAAAACTACTTGAATAATCCCTCCAAGTTAATAGATAGTTGTTTTCCTAGGTTTTCATTTCTACTAACGCGTCATGAGAGACCATCATTAGCTTGCACATACCCTATTAAACTTTACTATATTATGAATATTCATAAAAAATCATTAATGGATATAACCACTTATGTTGCATCTTTGGATGAGATATCCAACGATGTACCTCAAACCGATGGAGATATTGTCTCATTATATCAATAGATTTATACTTGACATAGTCCAATTATGTTCATTTATACTTGACATAGTCCAATTATGTGTGTGAACATTACCCATCTATAATTGAAATTGATGAAAACATGTGTGAAGTGTACTTTTTATATGTTATGGTTGATGTAGTCCAAATTGATAAATAAGACTATTAGGACTCAAATGTGTATTTAGATAGTGCATATTACATGTACAATTCCCACAACTAACTGTCCAAAACATTTAATTTACATCAATGGTAATATAGAGTTTTGACTCTTTTTCGGGGAGATTGTTTGTTCAATTTTGTTTGAAATCCGACAAGAAATTGTTGGATGTGTATATTTGAGTGGTTAATTCTGTATAATCGGAGTGCCCCATAGAGTTTTTGAGGATGCCGAATTCATTTATGCCTCGATTAAACTCATATTTTTGAAGGGCTAAGATATCCTTTGGATGGGGTTGAACTCAATGGGGGTAAATCACCCATGTTTCGCGAAGAAACATGATGTTGGATTAGATTAGAGGAAACCTCCCCAAGGGAAGGAGTTGTGGCACCCTTGATAATTACAAAGATATTATAGAATATAATAGACAAAGACTTGAATCTCAAATATATAAATGATTTAGAACAATACTTACATATTTCAAATTTGAGTTTTCCTTTTCTCTTGATGTTATTATGTTGTTTTAATTTTGGATGAAATTATGCCCACGCCTTCTAGACAAGAACCTACAAAAATTTTGTGGATAAAATTATCTATACATTATCATTTATACTAAGGATTGCTAGCTTAATTACTTTCCTTGATATTTGAACCTTTGGTTACGTCTCAACCAATGATGTGCTTTCCTCATAAATACTTCCCATATTGTTTTACTTCATTAGCAATGATGAGTGATTTTTGTGAGGTCATTCTTCACTCACCATGCCCTATTCCTCTTTTGTTGTCTTGAACTTCCTTTCGTGTTTTCCTTGTCATATGGATTTCAAGGATGATTAAGGGGGACACAATTATGTATGTGTGGAAATGGCGTCATCTATCACCTATCTTAAATCATAGGAAATTACCGATAAGCACTTTTATAAGATGATTAGAAATGATAGACATAGATAAATATAGTTCACCATACACCCAAAGAAGTAGGGGATTTATGCATTAGGGGAACGTCCATGTCTAGCAAGGTGGTAAGACACCCATGTATAAGCACTATAATGTTAGCATAACAATATGATTGGCATTAGTGTGTTATGTCCATGTTATAATTTCTCATGTATTTGAGACGATACACTCTATGAGCATATATCATATAGGGAGCGTTATTTCTCTCGTTGCTTCAAGAACATTGTGAAATATGTGCTAGAAAGAAGAAGGCTAATCATTCTATGTTTTCAACTTTTTGTGATTTTTCATCATTGGAACTCAACCATGCAATCTTGACCAAAATAGCAAGTTTGGACTGCTGAAATTATTTTTACTGCAAAAATGGATTCAACACCCTAAAAAATATCACTATTACAACTAGATTGTGCAATGTTAAGACCTAATATGTGCAATTCCATCCATTAAAAAATATTATTCCTAGATTTCAGGCCAAAAAAGACTACCAAAAATAATCAATTCACAAGAAGACTACCAAAAATAACCCATAATATATGATGATGATGGTCATTAACATCCATTGAGACCAAAAACAATGATTTATTGGAACTTTAAGATAAGCATTCTTAAATCACGATAATTTTGATAAGTTAAAAGATTAGAAATGTTGGTATTGTAACAAATATTTTGAAATTAACCTCTAAATATACATATTTAAAATAACTTTAAATTAAAAAAATATTTTATATGTGAAATGAAACCTCAATTAAAATGGTCACTTTATTTAATTTATGTCAATAGTGTGATTAAACTTTACTATACTATTAATATTCATTAAAAATCATTAATGCATATAACCACTTATGGTGCATTTTTGGATGAGATATCCAATGAGTACCTCAAACTGGTGGAGATATTGTCACATTATATCAATAGATTTATACTTGACATAGTCAAATTATGTGTGTGAACATTACTCATCTATGGTTGAAATTGATGAAAAAATGTGTGAAGGGTTGCTCGAAATATGACGAGAAATTGTTGGATGTGTAGATTTGAGTGGTTAAGTCTGTATAATCAAGAGTGCCCCCACCTGGTTTTTGAGGATGCCAAATTCATTTATGCATTCTGAAATGCGATTCATTGGATTTCAGTAAAAAAAAAAAATGTACACCTCAAACACATTCGCCCATTATATCAATACATTTCCATTTTCACGTTTTCCCATTATATCAATACATTTCCACTTTATGGTTGACATAGTCCAATTAATACATTTACACTTATGGTTGACATAGTCCAATTATGTCTGAATAAATAAATTGATGAGAACAGGTCGTATGTGTGTGTGAACGATACCTTTTATAGGTTATGGTATATTGATAAATAACACTCAAATCACAATATATATAGTGCCGAGCATATGTACAATTCCCACAACTATCCTCCAAGAAAGGAAGCATACACTATAATGGCTAAGTTCAGTTGGGTTTTTCTTTTGTTTTTATGTTCGATAATCATCAATGAAGTGGCACTGACACAAGCAAAAGAACCAACTCCAACGCCAACGTCAAGAGTTTCAAGCGGAAATAACAACACTATTGATACTGCCAACAATGACCCTCTGAATACAATGTTGTTTCAGGTGAGATATTCATGTGAAATATGCATTTGATATTGATGGAAATGCATATATGGAAATCATGTTCATGGGAATGATTTCTCGACCAAGGATTCAATTGGGAGTCGTCCATGAGTTCTTCATGGTATAACGTGTTGAAGGGGATTGTAGATGATGCAACGAAGGCGAGAATCACAACATTTTGATATTAGAGAGGTTGAGAGCTCCAAAATTGCAGGGAATTTTGATATTAGAAAGAAAACAACAAACTTATAGAGGAAGGTACACACTTATATACTTTTTTCTAGTTGACAAGTTTAGCAAGATATGCATTCTCATGCCTTGTAAAAATACCAGTAAGGGACAAGATATAACAAACACGTTTGTTGAAAAGGATTGGGTGCAGATGCTAAGTAGAAAATGAATATCAAGAGAACATGATACAAATACATGAATTCTTAGTTTGCTTTGGGCTACCCTTTGGGAAAAGATGGACACCAAGTTCAAAATATCAAGAGCTTTCCATCCACAGATAAATGGGCATACATAAGTAGTGAATACGACATTGGTTTATCCTTTGAGGGGATATAATTAGAGGCATCCAAGGACATGATCCAAATTATTTTTGAGAATGAAATGAAAGCAGAGATATTACAATGAAATACACATAAATATTGCAAGAAACAGAGAAATATAGTAATACATGATTTCTATTAATGAAAGAAATGTACAGAAACTATAAAAATATAGAGTGAAAGAATAACTAGAATGGTGGTAGCTTATCTCTGAGAAGATATGTGATGTCTACTCGCATTAACAATAAGATGATTGTTACAATGAGGTTCCAAAGGCATTTTTAACATAAGTAAAATCCAAAACCCTAATCCCGGAAGATGAAAATCCAAAAGGTTTGCAGGCCCCGATGGGGGTAGTTGATACTCAACTTCCTAGGGAATAACTTTTGCATAAAATCTCAGTCGCCTTGGCCCAAAATCCTCAAAAACTGTTGTTTAGGGCCTCAAAAAGGCCCCGAAAGTTTGGAACCTGAAAATCTTTCGAAAAACTGCCAAGGTGAAAAACTATTTTCGATCCAGACGTGGAATAGGTGGGTGGCCACCAATATCCACCTGGATCAATCCTCCCTCCTTAGGAAGAAATGGTCTCCATTGTGCTGAGTTTCCGGGGGAGAGGGGGAAGCATTTGATGAATCTGAATCTTGGTGAGATATTTCCCTTGCTAGAGACATCGTGCTGCTTGGTTTGTGGAAGGCTGTCACAAACTTGTTTCTAGCAGGGTTGAATCTATTCAACCAGTTGGGCTACAGGAGATGTCTGTGTGCAGAAGGAATCTTTGTGCTTTGCTGCAGTCTTGTCAACCCACTTTTGTTGGATAGAAGGTGCTTGGGTCGAGTCTGTAGTGATTGCAGTATCCTTCTATTCACCTTTTGAACATATTGTGAAGAAGTTGAATTTTGTAGTATGAGATACTACCTTGCATAACTTTTTAGGTGGGACAATAGTCATAATTACCTCTGGTATTCTATAGAGATGACCCCTCAGAGTAACAATGACACTATGGGGTCAAGGATCATAAATATCATGGAACTTCCACATATATGGTTGGCCCAAGAGAACATCACAAACATCCAACGGGGCAACATCACATAATACCTCATCCTTGAAGTGTTGGATGCCATATGACAATCAACACTGCTGGCTGACATGAAGATCTCGTCCCTGGTGAAGCCACCCAATGTTGTATGGTTGTGGGTGTGGTGTTTTGAACAACCCCAACTGTTTGGTGACATTTTTTGAGATGAGGTTCTTTTGGCTTCTACTATCAACAATAAAATGCTTTGGGGTCCCCTTCACCCACATCTTTGAATGAAAAAGGTGCTCCCCTTCTTCAGGATCTGTTAGTTCTTCTGGTTGAATTGTTGCAGTCGCGACAATAGCAGTGGGATCTGCATCGATGATATGTCTTCTATCGGTATTTTTTGAATCAGATTCTGAATTAGGGTTCAGCTCCTTGTCTTTGATCTCGACCACCAATGACTGTTTTGAGCGACATTCATCGGTGTTGTGCCAAGGGATTTTGTGGAAATTGCATCATTTTCTGGTGTCCTTCTTTGTCTTTCTGTGACCCTTGTTTTCCCGTGGTTTGGATTGGTTTTCGATAGGCTGTTTGTTAGGCTGTATTTATCATACTTTGGTTGTTGCGGATTTGTAGACCTAAACTCCCATTTTTTTAGGTGCTTAAATCTATGCTCATTTTTAACAACATATCAATAAGGAACATCGAGTGATGAGATGTCCAAAAAATCCATTTTAGTTTGGATGTATATGTGTAGAGCCCCATGATATTTTAAAACCAAATTTCATTCGAAGTATTTGATACCCAACTTGGTGTGCAAGGTATGAAGGTATTGGTGAACTCCATAACTGCTTGGCCCCTCTCTTGCCACAGTGTGGTCCATCTCATGTATTTCACCTCATAGTTGCATACATGGTAATATTGTTCCTTTACCGCATCCACAAAAAAATACCAAGTGAGCTTGACCCCATATATTCCATACTCCTTTGTGAAACTTTTCTCCCAGTAAGTTTCCCACCAATGTTTGACATGGGGGATATCCTTAAGGAGTGCGAAGGTGATATTTTCCCCGTCAGAGAAATTATGAACATAGAAATAACCTTCTAGCAGATTTAACCATTTTTCTAGGGCATCCACATCTATCTGTCCTTCAAATATGGGAATATAAAAATTAACTTGTACCTTGAAAGGCGAGGTGCCTCCAAAGTGGTTGATTGATGAATATGCACCTATTGTTATCAACAAGCGTTGAAGGATGTGGGAAAAATTCTCCATTATTTCATCACTCTGTCGCGTGAGAGATTGCTCAAGCAACAGATTAATAGAATCTTCTGCTTTGTCGTTTTTATTTTCTTCCGCCATGGAGGTTTTATTAGGTGTGCGAGAGATATTGACCTCAAGAGAGACAAGATCGAGACCCAACTTGCTATACTCAGACCTTGTCAAGGAGATCCACTGAAAAATTATCAAGAGTAGCCTACTTTGATACCACTGATCCAGATTATTTTTGAGAACGAAATGAAAGCAAAGATATTACAATGAAATACACATAATTATTTCCAGAAACAAAGAAATACAACAATACATGATTTCTATTAATGAAAGAAATGTACAAAGACTGTAAAAATACAAAGCGAAAGTCTCACTAGAATGGTGGTAGCTTATCTCTGAGAAGAGATATGATGACTACTCACATTTGCAATAAGATGATTGTTACAATGAGGCTTCGAAGGCCTTTTTAGCATAAGTAAAATCCAAAACCCTAACCTTGGAAGATGAAAATCCAAAAGGTTTGCAGGCCTCGATGGGGGTAGTTGATATGTTAACTTCCCAGGGGCATAACTTTTGCATACGATATCCGTTTGGGGTGCTCTATACACCGTTAGAAAGGTATAACCAAGAAAAATGAATTTCAACTGGCCCAGTCTGGTGCCTTTATTAGTCACTGCCTCTATTAGTCGCTTGGGCCCCAAATCCCCAAAAAACATTGTTTAGGGCCTCAAAACAACCCTAGAAACCCGAAAAACTGTTGAAAAACTACCAAGGTGGAAAATTGTTTTTTGAGCCAGTGGAATAGGTGGGCGGCCACCGATATCCACTTGGATCAAGACATATGTAAAAAATTTGGTTTATATTTGAGACTCTTATAATAGAGAAATCCATACTTCTACCACTAATTCCTCTTTTGAAATGTGCTTTGGGTGCATGACACCTTTTCCCATAGATATTGCATATGGAAAAAAATATGAGTGAGGCAAGACACTATAGGAGAAGAATTGAAGGTTGAAAATTTGTTGATGAGAATAGGTGGATCCATTTTCAACTATAGATGATATTGAATATGTCAGAAGAAAAGTGCAAGGCCCAACATGATTGACACAGGTTTGAGAAAACATTATAGTTCCAAAAAAGAGTTTGGTTATATCTAAACAAATAAAGGCTAAAGGGTTCTAGTAAGAATATCAAAGCTTTATGGTATGGTCATTTTAAAGTGTTGGGGAAAGTGGGTGATAATTCCTACAAGCTCAGTCTAACCCCATATATGCACATTTACTCAATAGTGAACATGGAGATTCTTAAACTCTATGGGCCTTCTATGTTAAACCAAGAAACTAATGAACGAGTCTTATCTACCATAGATGACTTAGTACTAGAAGCTTGGATAGAATTAGTAGAAGATATAATTTTATATAATAAGACCAAAAAAACTAGATGGGGGCACTATGAGCTCTAGTTGGTTGGGCCGAAAGGACAAATTCTAGGTAAGGACAAATGGTACCCCAGGGAAAAGGTACAGGAAAAATTACTTCACCTCCTTTAGTAAAATATTTTTGGGACCAAAATCCTTCTTAAATGTGGAGGTATGATCCAAAATGGATCATCCATAACTTGTTATATATTTTACTTATTTGTCAATCATTGGGTATTTTAGTTCAACACCTTGTAAACTTGTTCCAACAAATGAAATAGGAAATGCGATCACTTTACCATCCTTCAAGGTGAGCATAATAAATAGGGACTAATAGATGAGAAAGTTTATAAAAACAATATTTATCAAAATATGAACTACACAATTTTATTGCAGCAATAATGGTAGCCTTTAATTTTTCAAAAGCATCTTTCTCAACTTGGGTTCACTTAAATATTCCATAATTTTAAATAATCTTCTGCAAGGGTTTAACAAGTTCTCCAAAGTCTAAAACAAAATTCCTTACAATGTTTATCTTTCCAAAGAAATATTGCATCAATTTTTTGTTGTGAGGCAAAGGAAATTGACCAATGGCCTTAGTTCTTTCAGGGTTTATCAACTTGGCTTTTCACAATTATAAAATAACCAAAATACTAATAAATGATTTAAAATTTGTTTGGATACTCAAATATAATAATTTAAAAGTTGTTTAGATATTCAAATATAACTAGCAACAACCACATTTAGGTAAAAAGTGATTGATATACGTCAATTGGTGCCATTTTCCACCCTCTAAAATTAATGGCCTCGATCGGTGTATATCAACCATCTTTTACTTAAATGTGGTTGTTGCTAGTTTATGGCCGATATGTTGGAAGGAATAATAAACCATTGTTGTATTAATACATAATTAATGTATTAAATAATTTATAATTGTAATGTATAAATTAAGTTATTTATGTACTAATCAAAATATTAATGTAATAATTAATTATTACATTAATACAAGGTATAAAATAAAGTATTAATACGTTGCATTAATAAACTAATGTATATTGTAATGTATTAATTAATTAATTAATACATTAATACATTAATAAAGTATAATACATTATTAAAGTAATGTAATGTATCAACTAAAAGTATTAATAAATTAATAATGCATTATTATATTAATGCAATGTATAAATTAAAGTATTAATTGACATTAATGTACAATGTAACAATATTGATTGATACATTAATAATGCAATGTATTAATTAATTAACACATTAATACTTGTATTAATACACTAACAAGAAGGACGAGGATGGTAGGAAGAGTAACATTTTTACCTTTGCTTGGAAAATTCACTGTCGTAGATTTTTGTTGATCTCGCCACCTAGACCACCACAACCAAACTTTCAAATTTTGGTGGGGATTTTTTACTTGGGAACGTGGGAAACCAAGATGTTAGGATCAAAGGAGTGGTCATATGTTGTTGATGCCCCATCATATTTGCTGCTAGGGTTTGGTAGTGAGATGAATATTGGAAACCCTACTTCATCTTTTTGTCGCCGAAGAGCTCTTTGCGACAAAACGTTGGAGGCGTGGAGAGGTGTTCAGAGCAAGGTGTGGAGCCTGGGTCTGGGTCGAGTATTGATTTGCAGACTGAAGACAAAGAGGTTGGAGAAAGGAAGAATATGATAAGGGATAAATCTAGGAAGAATCGTGCCATGAAGGAATTCAAATTCCACTTTGATATATTTTTGATGGTCCTTCAGGAAGGCATTGGGATGGACAGGGTAGAATCCCTTTCTAAATGAGCCCTAGTGGGAAGATTCGAGTACCTTGCATCAACTAGGGTGGAAGTTATCAAATGGATTAATGATGTATGGAATCATTTTCTGGGATACTTCCATAGGTATGTTACCTTAATGAAGGGATGGGTATGTTTCCAATTCATGAAGGAAACTGATTTACAGAGTGTTCTAGATAGGGCGTGGTTGTTTGGAAAAGGTTCGCTGGTTCTTCAAAGATGGTGTGTAGCCTTGAATATTCTACGAGAGCCCATCCTTAAAAGGCACATTTGGATGATAATCCCAGGGCTCCCTTTACATCTTTGGTGTAAATAAATCCTAGTGGAGATTGATAACAAGGTTGGAAAATATATTCTTATGGATGAAGATTCCCTTTTCTCCTTGGATCAAAAAATGGCTAGGGTTATGGTGGAATTTCAGGTCACGAGGGGAATTTAGGAAGAGATTGAAATTTGTTGGGGGAACAAAATTTTTGTTCAGAAGATGGACTATCTTGGCATCCCATTTAGATGCCACCTTTGTCGGAGGATGAGCCACCTTAGAAAATCTTGCCCGGGATAATTGGTTGATGATTTTGATTCAGAGAAGGTTTCAATTGACAAGCCTGATACTCTAATTTATTCAGGTGGGGTTTCACACTGTGATCATGATAATGTTTCTAAGATCCCTGATTCACCTCTGGATCAAAGATTTAGATTGGGGGATTTTTTTTCTTCTGATTGTGACTACTCGAGTCTAGTGGGCTCGGAGGAGATAGAGGGTTTGAATTTTAGACAGGTGGATGTAGGTGTGGATGTTGTTGCGAAAGATGATTTATGAGGTAAGTTATTTTACCTTTGCCCTGGTTTCTCTAGTCAATCACTACTACATATTGAAAAATTTGCAACGACCACCTGCGACGAAAGTACTCTTTCGTTGCAACATGCAAGAGAAAAATTTCTTTTTTTTTTTTCTAAATCTACCCCATGTTCGTCGCAATCTCGATGCCTACTGTTTGAATGAATTATAATGGTCAATGTTCGTTTCATAAGTGACATTGTTAGATTGTCCATCGCATAAGAAACGAAAGTTGACCATAATAATTTACTTATACTTTACCGTTGAAAATGACCTAAAATAATTAGGTGGAAAAAAAATATTTTTTTAGGTCGCTATCATCGCAATTGTGACGATAGTGACCTAAAATTGGCCTATAAATATTTGACGATTTAAAGATGTTACAACAATCTTGCTATAACAACGAAGGTTCCGAAAGGGTATTTTTGTGCGGAAAAATGTCGCAAAATGTTGTTAGAGGTGGGGAAAAAATTAAAGTGGGTGAAAAGGGTGATGGTAGATGTTATTGCCCTTGTAGAAAATGTTGCCTCAGACATCCTGTAAGAATTTTAATAGCAACAAATACAAAACATTGTAGGAAATATGGTCACATTGATGGCAGATCAAATGAATATCATCCCATTGTAATTAGCTATATATTCATTATCTTTTTTTATTTTGTCAATTTTATATAAAATT
>JZKD02S1835802.1:10661-30160 GCA_000966675.3 Picea glauca | reverse complement strand
TGTTGCACCACTTCCAATGAGCATCCATAGCCATGATGGAGTCACCATGACATCACAGACCTTTCTTTGATGCCAACGAACATCCATAACCCGAGAGAGATATATGCATGTCCCCTAGTCTAGAAATATTTATTTCCCATCCCTTCCTAGTTTATTTAGTGCATGCTTAGCATTCGATGGATGGGGAAAGTGGTGGCCTTTTAGCTTGATAGGGGATGAATTATAGCTATTGAGATTTATTTGAATATTTTCTACACCTAGTTACATAAAGTTATCGCTTATGGTTTTCATCCTTTAGACTTCAACACTTCACCCTTCACATGAACAACTACTTAGTGTGTGGATGGTCCCCTCGTTACATACGATCTAATCACCAGCCAATATGAAAGAATGACCATTGATTAACCACTTTTATAATTCATGGTTTTACCATTGTTACAATATTCCAAAAACGTTCTAATTTATTTTCAACAGAGGCCCCTAGTTCAGCTCATAAGATAGGAAATAGATGCAAGATGACTTGAGCCTATTTCTAGTGAAAATGTGTTGCTTGTAAAAATAAAAATGGAGGTGAGAGGTTTGTTTGCCATCGAATATAATGAGGAATTAGAAGACAAATAGAAATTATAAAATGAGCTACCTTCAAGGGAAAAGATGAAGAAGAAGGAAAGAGAAGAGATGTGCCAAATTAGGAGAAGAGCTCATCCCAAAACCCTCTTGCAACTGAAAAAGAAATATTGGATAAATGATGATCAAAGATATGCATTCAACAAAGGAAGTGAATTGATAAAGAGATCATGGATGTAAGTGTTTCTAACAACTTTTAAGTAAGTTCATGCATTCCAACCAATAACAAGTTTGCAACCTATTGATAATACTAATTCATGTGAAATCTCATATGTGTATTTTTTCATTCAGATGGGATTTAGTGCTAGCACTGGCTAAGAATTGCATCTCTCGTCATGATTTTCTGAAAACTACCACCTCATCTTTGCATCTTTATGCTCTGAGGAATACATATTTGGAAGATATTTTGTTAGTTGTCCCCCATATTACTTTGCTTTATCCATGTGGGGTCTTCACCCACACTATATCACTTCCAGCTCTAAAACTTATGCTACAATGTGACATGTTCAGTAACCAAAGTCTCAATTATTCATTTGTACCTACATGGAAAAATCGTTTGATACATGAGATTGATTTCAACTCAAAATTTTCAGTAATGACTCAAAACAATCAAGTGTAGAGGGTTTAAAGGTAGAATCACAAAAGCAAGTTTGCGAATAAAGTTCCTAGGTGACATGTTTCATGATCAGGTCAAATTCTTTGAGGCCATGAGTCTTCCTTGAGTCATGTCCTTCTCTTCAGGTGAGCATAAACTTTCATGGTCGAGATATACATATAGGAATAAAAACCCATGTCATCGATTTGAACTTGTGAACAATGATTCTTATTGATTTATTAGCCAATGTAAAACATGCATGTTGAAACAGCTAGAAGATCTGACAAAATGAAATGTTGAATAAGATAAATCCCTCCTGGAAAAGTATGTTCATAGAGATCTCACTCATTGCACATAACTAAATAATGTATTTGATTTATCATGGAACACTAAAGAAAAATATGAATATTTGAATAAACGAGGAACCTTACCTGCTAGGTTGTATGAAATCACAATGTGAGTCTTACTAGCTCTTTTTTCCAATATTTTAGTAGAGACGGAGTAGAATTAGCTTTAATGTTGGTTTATCGAGTGGAATTTCACTTGCGAGCAACAAATGACTATGGAGGACCAAGAAACATATATCCATATTGTCACTCGAGATGATTAGGAAAAGAAAACGACCTTAAACTCAAGTGGTGCAATAGGCAACACCAAAATGTTTGTGTGTATGTGCTTTTCAATCGAAATTCCTAGGAACACCATTTTGATAGAACAACAAAAATTTCGATGTCCATACTGAATGTAAACCATTATGAAAGAGTTAAGGTACACCAAATCTTCTATAAAATTTAGAATTTATTCCAAACAACTTGATAATCTGCCTTTTGCAATCTTGCAATCAGCTCCATCATAAAAGGTTTGGGCATGTAGAAAAGCATACCTGAAAATAATGTTTGTAACAAAGTTTTAACTCATCAGTCTTTGTTTAGAGAACTAAGAGGATGAACCCAAGATACCAGCGTATCAATCATTGGTCTATAATCCTTTGTGAGAAACATATCCATCAAAATATTGGTCAATAGGGCTTGCATAATCGTTGTGAATTATGGATAGCAAGGCCATGGATAGCTGGTATGGTTCCTTCAACTTGGTTTCCATCTTCCCCAAGCTATAAAGTATTCTTGAAAAGACATTATTTCAACATTTGAGGATAATTAGATTTCTAGTTGTAAATCTCAGATTGAATGCCATTGAAATAAGTGGATCTTATAGTTGGACTTCTCAGAGAATTATGCACAAGGTTTCCTTATGATAACCACGGTTAAGCCAAGATTTTAGTCAAACAATAAAAGAGAATGCATAAAATGAAAAGAATAAATCATTTATAAAAAATAAACTTAAACTAAAGTAAGCCATCACAAGCTGCAATCTAAACTAACAACAACCTATGTCTTTTATTGAAGAAACAAAGACAAGTCTAGATCTATGTTATACAAACGAAAATGAAAGCAAACATTTGAACTATGTAGATAGAAAGGAAGAAAAATAACTATGCTAATCATATTCCTAATCTATTCTATATTGGATGAAAGAAGGCTAAGTGAAATCATAATGCTAGTGTAGCAATCAAGTAACTCCAAACTTGAAACCACATGTTTGTTAGAAATCAATTGCAGAAAATGAACTGGTGAGGGATCAAGGATAGGAAGAATTGATTCAGGAAAACCTCCACCCAACATGTTAATTTTGGCAGCATTATATTTCATGGGAAATGTATACATGTAGGATTCCTGCAACCAAGACTCAATTCCATCATAAAATTTACAATGATTAGGATAGGGTTGTTGGAAGGAAATCAAAATTGATTGGCATACATGATGAGACCCATAAATGAAATTTGTCTACCATGTACCTTGTGAGAGAGTCTCGGTGTGAGTGGCATCATTTATTCCAAGGTTTGAAGAAAAACAATGAGAACCTAGCATAACCATCGATTGAAACCAAAGTGCCTCATTATCTAGGAAATTCCCCCCTGACCCACATTTTACATAACCCATACGCTAAGAGGACAGATGAAAGTTGATGGTTTGAGGGAAACATTGAGCGAAAGATCACTCTAGGACATCTCGTATAATATCATTAAAAAAATGTGGGGAGTTTTGGAGTGATGAGATATAATCCAAGGATAAGTGATGTGTTTGCCCCTGAAAATTAACATGTGATTTTGGAGAAGATTTAGATGACAACATTTCTTGGACTAGCTCAATGCATCATATGCCTTGTGTGGTGATGGGTTATTTGTTTGTTATGGTTTCTTCATGTGGGTAAGAAAACTCATCATGCTTTGGATACATTAAATTTTTTGTTGTTAACATATGTACATTGAGATCATAAATTTGAGATTGCACGGGATCAACGAATTATAGGTTAGTACTCACATTCAATTCTGGAATAGAAAAGTAGTCATCGAAAACATGGTTATCAAGATCAAATTGTGATTTAGCATGTTTTGAAAATGGAAAAGGACTTAGAACTTCATGCATCCTAGATGGATTATCATGAAGAATGATTATTTGATCGATCAAAGATTGGAAATATTGTTTTTTTTATTTATCATTCAATCTTCCATTGTAAGAAAAGTGTACAGACGATACTACATGATAAATAGGTGGGTTCTCATGTGAGTGATTAGAATAAAATAGATTTTTATAAAGAGAATGAAGATCTTCAGATCCTGAAAATTATGGGATTTCTTTAATAAGAGATTTATTACAGACCAAAGTATGTTCATGATTTTATGAAGGGGAGACGATAGATGGTTCACACATCGGGGATAAGGGGTTTAATATTTATGATAAGGATCCCACCATGGTTGTGTCAAAGTGATGGTTAGAGATTGTGTACCCCCTATCCTTTGTGGTCAAATATGAATCTTGTGAATGAGAATTGATTTGAGTGTCCAGATTGCACCCTTTAGGAGTAGAGATGAGAAATGAAAACCAATCAAAGATTTCTTGGTCTGAGGGTTTGTCACTTTCAAGAAATCTGCGATAAATTTGCATGACTCTTTGAAATAAATAATCCACGGACTCGTTTCCAAGCCTACAAATTTCAGTAAGTTCATTAAATATTTCATGATAAACATAATATTCATGAGCAACGATGAATATTTCCATGAATTGTTTCCACCTATGACTCAATTTCATTGGCAATGTCCTAAACTAGGCTTAATTATCCCTTCGAATGTGAGGATGAACAATTGGCATGTTTCATTGTCCCAAAAAATCTTGATAATTTGTCGAGTGATGTTAAACTAATCAAGATGCATGAATGTAGAGACATACCCTTCACCATCGAATTTGGGGTTTGACAAGAGATTAAATGTCTCCACTTAGATGCCCCTAGTGGGTCTCAAAAGACTCAAATGGTTATCCCATATAGAGGTATGGAGAGGAGCCATGGTTTGGTTAAAGTTAAGTGAAATAAATCAACATGGGTAGGCTTGTCATCCATCCCTCCTAGCACCAATTCTGTTGACGTGGGAAAAATCGCCCTTTGTCAACATGAGGGGTTACCCCTTATAAGAAGTGCCAAATATACCTCTCATCGTTTGGAATAGGTAACCCATTAGGATTCTAGACCGACAACCATTTATGGTTTGTTTTTTTCAGGTTTCATCTCGATACACCAATGAAGGTTTCCWAAGCTAAAGAATGAAATGCAACTAATCTAAGATGCATGTGTCCAGAAGACACTAAAGTAACACGAAAATAAACATAGAACCAACCATGCTTCTATCAAGCACTTGAGAAATATTTCACACAGATAAAATACAAGAATATGAATAAACAACTACAAACATAGAATAGTCCAACATTAAATAATAATTTACAGTTCTATGCCTATGATTTTAGACAAACATTCTTGGAAGAACATAACTAAGAATGCATACATCATACGTAAGAATAGTCTACAATATGAAGTACATTCTTACACAACTCAAATGTTGGAAAAAACACAAAGGAATAGTTCACAATACGTCCAACACAAGAATAAAAAATCTCCACAAAATTTCTTGTCCAAACCGGCTTCTCCTCATCAAAAGTTTTAGTAATAGTACATGAAAGCTCCAAGGAAGGATCTTTAATTTTAGTTAACACAATATGCTTCCTTGAAATAGTTCATGACTCTATACAATGCTTGTAGAGCCAAAAATCTATTTTCTCGAAACAATCCCCATATTTATTAGAGTTCAATGTGACTCTTGGCCTTCTACCTCCCCCCATGACCTTTCATTTACAAACTTTTGTCCTTATCCCCTTCGTAATTATAAGAGGACAAATGTAGTAGTTACATTTCATATTTTTCTTTTAGCGTTGGTGGGTCACCGTAGATTTCAGCTATGGTGCACCTCTCCCACCATAATGATTGGATTGAACATTAGGAGATTTAATTGTCATAGGGTTTGGACTCCCTTTTCAGACATTTGAGTTTTATTGTGCCCCGCTGCAGTGAAAATTGTTTTGGTTTTTATTGCTCTATATTCATTGGTTGTAGATCGCATGTTGAGTACGACCTCCCATCAACACTGGTACTTGGCCTCATTTAACATGCAATATATGAGTGACATCGGAGTAATTTCAAAATGAACTGTTAAAATCAAACATTTGAACCCATATAACTGAAGCATTAACTCATTGAAATTTTGCATAAACTTCCTTGAATTCGATTCCTGGTTCCTCTACTCATGGTTGCGGTGTTGTGTTCTACGGGGTTGCAGCCACAATGCCAAATATTCATCTTGAAAAATGAAAAGGAATTTCTCAAATCCTATAACTAGGAAATTGTAGATATCAAAAATAACTTTCCAGCAGTACAAGAAATGTACGAAACAGGCATCCAAGTCAAAATTTATGGCCAAAATATGAACGCTAGTTTGGTAGGGTCCTAACCCTATTTCAGAGCATTTTGAATGAACTCCTCCTTTGTAAACTAGAGCATTTTGAAGGAACTCAGAGGATTTTGAATGAACCCTGAGAAGTTTGAACAAAATCCTCCTTTTTTTTCAGAGGATTTTGAATGAACTCGTCCTTTGCTTTCAAAGGAGTTTGAAGGAACTCAGAGGAGTTTGAATGAACTCCTCCTTGTATTTCAAAGGAGTTTGAAGGAACCCTGAGCACTTTGAACGAAATCCTCCGATTTGAACTAGATCACTTTGAACGAACTCCTCCGGTGTGAACCAAACATGTTCCTATCATCTTCTCTGGTATGTAGAAAGGAAAATTGAAAAAAAAAATTATGTTCTTTTACCGAAAATAAACAACAAGGGATTGAGTTCAAAACTCCATTACTTTCTCATACAATGTCTAATTGAAGTGCCATTTTTTTGCAACACAGAGAGAACAAGGAGGGGCTTATAGTGAGATAACTGAACATTTTATTCAAGAATTCTATCGGTGTAATGGATAATGAGGTTAGTTTTGGAGATAAATTTTTGGTGTTTGTTTTGGAAATTACGGATCTTATATTTTGATTCCATCAGTTGCATTGGAATTGTAATCGCGTATTTCATATAGTCTGTCTATTTCGGGGATGAAAAGTGCACTTTGTAGAACAACAAAAATCATCCCAAAAGGATTTTTTAATGAAATTTGGGGTCTCGTTCTTACTATTGTTTTGCCCAAATTTAGTTATGTGAGTTCTAGTGTCCTCTATGTTGTATAGGATTTTAGTTCATCCATGAATGTTGAGGTAATGTGTCAATATCACATAAATATAAATCTGTGAATACAATCAACTAATGTTTGGGGAGCTTAACATGGTTTCGAAGGTGGGAGGACCAATTTTCTTCTAAGATGCATTTTAGAGCCAACACAAGACCTACAAATGTTGTGGTTAACCCATTTGATGTTAGATGACACTTTCATGATCAAGGTTTAGTCATAAAATCAAGAAGCGTAAAGTAAACAAGATTGTATGGTATTCACAATGAAAGTTGTGGGAAACACGAAAAAACTTGATTACAACTATGACATGAAGTATATCAGGCGAGATAGTTGATCATTCATTAGTTGTTCAACTAGGCATAGAAATAGTAATCATTATAAATTATAGGAGCTTCACTGACAGGGGAAATAAAACAAAATTGAGTTGGAGGAGAATATGAGAGATTATAGGATGAAGGTGAATCTCACTAGAAGGGTTGATGTCGGTGAAAGAAGTAAGATATCGTCGATATGCTTAGTATTGATGAGGGATCGACAATTTTTTTTCGGCATATCAATTAAAGAAGAGGGAAAATCATTGACGAGCAGTGCATTGGCGAGGGAGAGACGAACTTTGTTGATACACAGTGTATCAGGGAGAAAGGAAGGAGAGTCTCCAATATGTGATGTATCGACGTATATGAAAGTGAAATTTTTGATACTGTGTATTGACAAGTTAAAGTGATTCAAAAGGACTTGGAAAATGGAAAAGTATGGAGAGTGGGAAGAAAGACTTGAGCTTTTCCATTTGCAAGAGAGAGAGGTTGTGAGGCTTCCAGTAGAAAAAAATTGAAGTGGGGCCCAATTTCGTCTCTTAAGGAAAAGATAAGAGAAGAAAATAAGGAGTTTGGTGTGTGCATGCAACATAAACTTTTCCTTTTATATTCTTAGCATGATTGACCAAAGTCGGGTTCTCCTCTCCATATTAATCTCCCTATTTGTTGACTTTAGAATCCTCCTGAGTCTCTTCCTAGATGAAATCATCCTAAATCATCCTCTAATATAGAAGTTTATCCTGAGATCAGACTCCCTTGACAATGGTTCCCAAGACTTTGAGAAACCATTCAGTGCCACATTTACAAGTTCTGTGTCATTCACTTTCTCCCCAATAGCTGCAAGTTGATCATGTACCTGAGTGATCCTCATGAAGTAGGTGGTGTTGTAGTCTACGAAATATGAGGATACATTCAAGAAGAGACTACAATAAGGAAA
The DNA here is from genome assembly GCA_000966675.3 of Picea glauca. Classification (NCBI taxonomy): domain Eukaryota; kingdom Viridiplantae; phylum Streptophyta; class Pinopsida; order Pinales; family Pinaceae; genus Picea; species Picea glauca. Next base: position 22,018 of record JZKD02S1835802.1, on the reverse strand, counting down.
ACACATCAATAGACACATGATACTCAAGAAGTGTTTGTGGGAAGTTTAACCAACCACCTTTATATTCCATCTTCATGAGTATATATAAATAGGAGAAATGGTTGGAGCGGTTGTACCTGCTCCAACTAATCATTCATTTATTCTTTTATCCCTTTATTACATATATTATTACATTCACTTATGTATGATAATGTCTAATGTCTAATGTGTGATGACTATTACAAGGGCCTAAGAATCCTCCCAACATCTCCCCCACACGAAATTCCTTGCTCATCCCGAGCAAGTGTACAACAACGTCCTAGATCTCTACTCTTTCATAAGTATCATTATTGTACATCAACCATGCATATCAGTCTGCATAGGTAAATCAGTCACAACATCCACCAATTGTATTGGGATATACACGTATACAATGTTTAATGTGACTAGATTCCAATGCCTTTGAGTGAGTGCATATCACATATCCAGACTCTTCAATCTCCATATGATCTACTTTTTTGATTTCTTTCTAGGTTCCATAGGATTCCATACTCACTTACAAGTTCGTATCCCTCCCAGGATCCGTCGGGGCACTCTCTAAGGCAACTCCAGTGATTTTTCGCACATGGGTCTTCTTTTTATGGAATCAACGAGGGTCTGTGGTATCATCCAATTCTACCATTCCTATGATTTCTTTTTCAAAACCTGTAGAACTGTTCTGCAACTCTTCTACCAAGGGGCTCAATAATTTCAATCATTCTTGTGCCATCATCTTGTCTTTTCAATGCTCGTGTGTGTGTCTTTCATTTTATGTCCCTTTCTTGAATTCCTTTAACCACTACCAAAATATTTCAAATAATGCTCCATGTGCTCAATGTATGTGTTCTTGTAAAATTGTTGCTTAGTATAAAATATATGCTCTTGTTTGGCTCATCATGAATTATATTACTGGATCGTTCACCATATATGTCTTTTGTCATGTTACTGATATCAATCATGTCTATTATTTTCAAGTCTTTGGAAATGTATGGAGTCAAATCCATTCTTTATGGTTTGTAGTTCAAACTTGATATTCCATGGCATCTCTTCCAGAGTCGAAAATCATACATGAGGGATCATTCAAACTCACAGATCTTCTTCGGTGTGGTTCTCACCCATGAGGAAAAAAAAAATTCCAAGATCTTCTTTGACACAAGCTTCTTTATTTCCACAGACATCTCACATAATTCCATAAGAATCTCAACAAAATCTTCCATCTAATATCTTAAAGTCTCGGTTCAAGTCATGCGGTAATGAAACCAAAGTGTTGTAGTCTACATAATCATAGGATGCATTCAATACGATACTACATTGAGGAAAACACATCAAGACACACATGATACTCAAGAAGTGTTTGTGGGAAGGTTAGCCAACCTCCTTTCTATTCCATCTTCATGAGTATATATACATAGGAGAAATGGTTGGAGCAGTTGTAGGCACTCCAACTAATCATTTGTTTATGCTTTTATTCATTTATTACATATATTCGTGTATTCACTTATGTATGATAATGTTTGATTTCTAATGTGTGATTACTATTACAAGGGCCTAAGAGGCCTCCCAATAGGTGGCAACATTGTCATATCTAGACATCTACAATGATCTGAGTTTATTTATTAAGATCATCTTCCTATTCAAGTTATCGCTCTAGAATAAACCTACTAGGGAATAAAATATGTCTTTGGTATTCTTCTTCTTGGATAAGTGAGGAATCAAGTGATCCTTTACTACATCCAATATTACTCGCTGGGATTTAATATCCTTCTTCTCATGAGCTGCTAAAGCTAGCAGATCTATCAGTGGAGGAACTACTTTGTCAACAATATCCCAAATATCAAATTCCTTCAATACCAAAGTAAATATTTCTTTCCAATATAGGAATTTGGATGCTCCATCCAATTTGTCTTCAACTCTTAGAATTGTTGTTGCCACCCCTTAGACATGATAATATGCCTTGTAAATAACCTGCTACTGAAATTTCCTTTGTATTGACATGTATGATCCTATATGCTCATGTTACCACTGCAACCTGCATATGCACACACCCTACAGTACTAAAACATGTGTATGTAAGTTCCCTATGCTACTACAACCTGTGTATAGCTCCCTATGATTGTAAAAAATAAGTTCTATCTATGTACGACTATTTCCCTGAAATCTGATCCTTGATTTTTGACAGCTAGTTGTAGATCTGCTAAGATCTCCTTGTAGATATGACAGATCTGCTGCAAACTGTCGTGGATCTGAAATTTGGCTTCCTCTTAGAGTGAAATCTCTGATACCATGTTCACTTTCAATATTCTATGATACCATGTTAGATTTATAATCCCGGTACTTGGGTAATTGTTTTACTAGTGATTTCCTTCTTGTAAATAAAATTAGTAGATCACAAAACAAAATACATTGTTGGAATAATTCACTCAAATAACTAGCGGAAGAAATACTAAAAACGAAATCTCATACAAAATACACAAAGATATTCTTCCCATCAACTAAGCTTATCATTAGAATCATATAAAAGCTTACAAGGGCTCCCAAACCTGGCTATATGATTCTATACAATCACTTCTCATAACTTGTATGTGCCTTTCCTCACTGAAACCCACATACATATGCATTTTTCCTCACTAGATATTGCGTACATATGCCCCTTTCCTCACTGTGAGGTGCGTATAGCTCTGTAACTGTTGTTGTGGCTCTGATATGTCATATCTTCTTAAAGTTTCCCATGTTCTCTCTTCTCCTTGACCTGTACTAATATCTAGATGAAAGTCCTTCTACACCTATCTGAGATCTCCTTGAATCAAAGTCCTTCATGATCCAAACCTTGAATAAAATACATGATTTACTCTCTCTTGTGTATCAACACAACTGTCTCCTCCTTCGCCCTATCCATTCTTTAATAATATTGAGTTATGACCAAACCCTAATCTTCAAACTGATTAACGGTTGAGGTTATATATCACCTCAATTGAGATCAATGACTAAAATTTAATTCACTAATGCTAATAAATTTATCATTTCCTTAAATAAAACTCAACAAATTAATAAAATAACTTTACTTTAATAATTCATTTAATTAAAGTAAATTACTAAGGTAGAAGGATTTGGATGACTTCCACACGTATAGACATTTAGGCTTATGTGTAAGCACTTATCCAATGTTACAAACATCAACATATATCAGTGTATGTTGGCTACCACTGTCAACAATGAAATAAGACAATGTTCTCTTCACCCACAGTTGTGACTGGAAGAGATTCCCATGTTCCTCAAGATCCTTTTGTTCCTTTGGATGGATATTTACAATGAGAATATAAACACTAGTCCCAAATCAATGATCAATTTCCCTTATCTATGGGATCTTGTAACGTCGAGATTGAATTAGAATTCAAGGCTTTCAACTTCGCAAATAACAATTGTCTAGTATGATGTTCATCAATGTTATGCAAAGGGATTTTGTGGGTGTCACACCACTTTCCCATGTCCTTCTTTGCATATTGTTTTCATCAGTTGTCTTGAGGATGATTATATTTGCTCCATTATTTTTTTAAAGATTTAAGGTTGCCTTTACCCTTCTTTGGTTATGATTGATTTCCTTCCCCAAAATATTTCTTACCCTTTTCTGAGAATGTTTTCTCAATCTTGACATCATAATGGTAAGAAACTCTTAGTGGAGAGAATCCCAAAATCTTCAATTTTGTTTAGATGAATATATGTAGGCCATTGTGGTATTTTAGAGCAAAGAGACACTTAGATTCTTGAATACCTAGTTTTGTATTAGGGTATGAAAGGTCTTTGGCATACTCTAGTCTTTACCTTGGTGCAAGATCATACATCTCGTATACTAGTATTTATAGTTTCAATAGGTATATAGTCTTCCTTAAGGTTGTTGACAGATCCCCCCCAAGTCAGTTCTATTGCATAATTCAAAATCTTTGACATGTAGCACATATAAAGTATGTCACCAATATTTGACATGGGGAAGGGGCTTCAAAAATTCAAATGTAAAATTCTAATCGTTGGAAAAGTTTTGAATAAAAAAATAAGCCTCTAACATATTCAACCATCTCTCCAACGATTTTGCATCTATCTTGCCTTCAAAAAATGGGATATCAAAATTAACTTATATAACCTTGAAGGGCATTGTTCCTTCAAAATGATTGATTATGGAAGGATCTAAGCCAAATGGTCCATCATCTTGTTCCTTTGTTAAATAATGGATTCCTTGAGAAACAACTTGATAGGATCTCCTACTTCATTGTATTTATTTACATTGTTCACCATGGAAGGTTGCTTGGGTTAGTGAGGGAAATATTTACCAAGTTTAGTTAGTTTAGGGTCCAACTCCATATACCTTGACCTTTTTGGGGACATTGAGCACAAAAAATAATAGAGACTAGATTTCTTTGATAATACAAAGAATGAAATGAAATAAAATAATATTTCAAATAACACAAGATACAATATTTAAAGTAGATTATTACCATGAAAACCAAATTCAATCAACGAACCAAACGATAAAAATTAATGCAATGTACACATAAATACAAAATGGCTAAAACGATGGTAGTTGATTCATGAGACGAGATGTGATAGCTATGATCCTTCAAAAAAATCCCATAATAAGATATTGAAACTAAATTTTATCATAAATCCAAAACCTTAAGAGGAAAAAACTCTAACCCTTTCATCCAAGGTGGCGAAAGGATCGTAGGCCTTAGGGATCCTAGTTGGTACATCAACTTCTTTAACCATATATTTTGCATAACAACATCATTTTGAGCATTTTTTAGATCACTACAAAAATTATTCTGTCCTCTACATGTTTTACAAGTTTGATCCTTGTGGATAGAAATGTCTCTAAAATCCCCAAAAAATCATGAAAAGGGCCCAAAAATATATCAAAGCTTCAAGTACTACAAAATTGTTGTAAATATGATAAAATTTAAGACCAATTTTTAGACTAACGTATTTTAATGTTCTAAATCATATCAATTACCATGATTGCATCAAATCCAATGTACATCCATTATATATCTAAATTATGACATAACATACAACTATCAAAATCTAACTGAATCCAACTAAAGTACAATTAAGAGTAAAACTGTCAAAGTATACACAAATCCAACTAAAGTATAACCAATATCCTTCATTCTCAATGCAACATAAATCCATAACAAGAATAATCTTTAACAATTACTCAAAATACCACTTGGATGGGTGACATGTGGCTTGAGCAGCAATGAGATATGGAAAGATGGAATTAACGATGGGGGTCATGTCATAGTGCAGGGGATCATGCTCGTAGACTCACCTATTTCTTTGATCCGTGCTCATTCCCCTATGCCCATACCTTCTTCTCTGGGCTTGAATGTTCGCTCCACCAACCAGGATTTGTAGTACATGGTGCAAGCCTCACCCTCGATTGAACATTATGAGCTTATCGATGATATGTGAAGTGGGTTCCATATCCATCCTATAGAGCATCATGGACACGCATGGGAGGAAACTCGATAGGGAATGTATGAGGTTTAGGTTCATGCAGAATTCACAGACTATTCAGGTGGTTCATTTCACATTCCTCTTGCAAGATATATGACAAGAGAAGTTTGTTCTTGGCTGTAGTGATTTTCTTGGTCCGCTGGTGGGCGCCCTGGTGTCTATGGAGTCCCAAAAGTGAAAGGATGGAAAATATTCACAGCACAAAACAAAATCTTCCCTTGCGGATGAGGAGGAAACAGAGCATTACCATGTTGAAATTGAGAAGTCAATACGAGATTCCATAGCTAGCTTGGAGGAGGATGTTTGAAAGGTATGAGCCTACACTAAGGACAGGGAGTGTAATGTTCACTTCCAATTGATCATAATGGAGGATGACTTAGTAGCCTATACAACTCATGTAGGCTATAGTCAGTGGAAAAAGGGGAGTCACAAGGATTTATTTAGTGTCATTGGGTTAGAAAGTGTCCTTTTTCTAAAGTGACATTAAATAAAAATATAAATTATTAATTACTTAAACATTAAAATGTAATTTTTAATGTCTAAGTGAAAATTAAAGGATAAATAAGGGTGAGGTTGATTTGGTCAAAAGGGGAAAGATCTAGAAGGCTTGGAGAAAGAATAAAAAGAGGGGTAGCTTTTCACTTTGGCGTTATCATTTGATCTCTTAATTAGAGTGTTCTTGAGAGCCAAGTTTTTTTAAGGTTTTGAAAAAACCCTTCCACCATTGATTTTAGTTTCGATGGTGCAATACCCACCCTAGATAAACAAGTAGATGACCCATCTAAGGTTATCATTTGAGCATTGACTTTGGTTTATATTCATGGGGTAGTCAATGATTTGATTGGAGGAGTTTGTGGAGCCTTTTGAGGAGGCCAAGCTAGTTAATTTGCAGGATCATAGATGAAGGTAATTCACAAGGCTCCCTTGAGGGAAATTTCCTACTTCTTTGCAAGGCTGAAGTATTAGGAGGAGGGTTGAACCCTCTAGTTGTTGATTCGTGAGCCATTTGGTGGAAATCGTGAGGCTGGGAACATGACAAGAGGCCTCTTGAGCAGGTTGCATGGATTATAGGAGGTTTGTGGGCCTCTTTTTTAATAGTGTGAAGGTTTGGAGATGGCCACATGCCCCATTTTGTTGAACCACGGGTTAAGAGGAGGGCCAAGATACCCTATTGCATAGCCACAAAGTGTAGGAGGGTTGTGAGGGTTTTACATAGTTTGTAGGGGTACTTTGAGGAAGGGTCGAGTGCCCAATGTGTAGAGCCATGGACTTGGACGAGGACATTGAGTAGTTTGGAGCACCCTTGATTGGATAGCAACGATTCTTGAAGAGACAAAGGAATCCTTCTAGGTTTTGATTTGTTTTCTAGTATAATGTAGCTGCTACAACAACCAATAGTTATCATTATTGTATTTCTATATCCATTTGTAATAAACAATTCCCATATTGTCTCTTCCATTACTTGTGTACTTAGATCATGTGTATTGTGTTTAATAGAAGTTCATTTATGGAAATACATGAAAATTGTTTGTTATAAGATATAAATCAGATTTTTGCATAAAAAATATATGAATGAAAACTATTTGGCAGAATTACACTACCAAAGACATCATTATTGGCATAATAAAAACTTAATATCCTATCCTAGAAGATATAGGGATATTACAATGGTATTAGAGCTTGTGATCTTTCCATCCTGTGAATGCATTAATTCCTAGAATATGGGGGCGCGGAGGCCAACCCTTACCAAGATCACCGAAAAAAAGAATTAGAAATGAACCAACCAAAGTCAGAACAAGAAGGAAATATGGGTGACAATCGATATCATACATAAGATCTTGTGATCATGCTACTAATTCATATGACCAGGAGCCAAGATGGGGAAACTAGAGACAAGTAGAAGAAGCTCAGAGACAGGAAGAGATGATGATGAACCAACAACAAACCCTTGAGGTACTCATACAGCTGGTGGGGAAAAGAGGACAAATTGGGACGAATGCAGAAGGAAGCCAAGGAGGAGGTAGATCTCGGGAAGAGGATAACAATACCCATAGTCCTGCACAAAGTGCCCGGCAGATAGGGAGTCATGGGATGCCCAAGCCTTTATTCTCACTATTCCATGAGGAGAAACCTATAGGAGCACAGGGAAAACAAGATCATGTGGATGAATACACCACCTAATTTAGAGAGTACCAAGCCTTAGGGGAGGAGATCCAAGAAGCCATGTCCTACTCTAACTATTGCAACACCAGGCTTAGGAACAAGCCAAGGAAAACACAAAACCAATAGAAATTTGATCTTCTGCGGAAGTTGGGGAAGATGACTATCCCACCTTTTGATAGTTTTGGAAGGTGCACAGCCTGGGAATGGGTACATAAGTTGGACACTTACTTCCATATTAACCCGATGACATGGGTGGAGGAAATTAATTTTCCATCCTACACTTGGATGGAGAAGCTCATGAATGGTGGTGCCATGGGATAGTGACATTAGGGCATGCAAATATAAACTCTTATGGGGCTTTCACCTAGAGATTAATGGACAAATTTGATAAAAAAGACCCTGAGATCCACTTCATGGAGTTAGAACAATTGAGGAAGATAGGTACCCCAAAGGCATACATCATGGAGTTTCATAAAATGAAATTCATGGTGATAGACATATCAGAGCATAGGTTGGTGATGTTATTCACTAATGGATTAGTTGAACCCTTGAGAGAGTGGGTGAAGGATTTAAGTCTAACCACATTACAATATGCTATCATGAAGACCCATGACATGGCATACACAGTTCCCAAGAAGGAATCAACGAATCCCTTTATTCCAAAAAAGGGTCAAGTGACAAAGCCTCCCCAGAAGCAATGTACAAGAAGGACGGGATGGATGAGGAGACTCGAAGATATTTGAGAAGGAATAAGCTTTGATTTAGCTGTGAAGAACTCTGGGAATCGGGTCACCGTTGCATGGGAAAAGGGGAAGTACACTACGCAGAGGTGCTTTCTGATGAAGAGGATGAAAATGAGGATGAGATAACTCATATACAAGGCAGTGGAAAACGAAGTGGTGAGGTAGAGCCACCTCATCTTGATATTATCGAAGAGAAATTGTTGCAAGAAGGGTTCAAGAAAGTGACCAATGCCACACTTTCAAGAGTTTCCATGTATTATACTTTCAAGATCAGAGGAATTTTGTAGGGGCAGAGAGATACCTCTTTGATCGATGGTGGGGCCACCCACAATTTCATCAATGCAACACTGGTGGCTATGAGTCACATTCCCACAAAGGAATTCAAGGGATTCAATGTGGTGGTAGTTGATGGGTACAACATGAATTGAACTTATAAGATCCGAGGATTGGATGTGACATTGAGAAACTACATGTTGAACGATGAATTTTATGTGGTGGATTTAGCAGACACCAATGTGGTGTTGGATGTAGAGTGATTATATTCCCTTGGAGATTTAAAAATGAATTATCATATCATGAGGATGGAGTTCATAGACGCAGGGGGTTAACAAGTGATTCTTAGAGGTATGTCATTAGGAGAGACTAGGATCATGTCCACAAATGCATGGAGGCCATCTTTAGACATGGTGATGTGGCATGTGAAACAAAGTGTTTTATCACCACGCAGAATCCATCCCAGGATCACCAACACTATCATGTGGACATACAGGAGAGGCTTGGGAAACATGATAAAGTGTTTGGGTTTCTAGCATTAGGGAGACCACTCGATAGAGGGTTTGAGCATGTATTCAAGTTAGAGGAAGTGGAAAATCCTATGATTACCATGCCCTATAGACATCCGAAGAAGTTTAAGGAAGAGATAGAGAAGGCCATAAAGGAGTGGATGAGATGGGGCACATCAGGCCTAGTTCTAGTCCCTTCGCTTCTTCAGTGGTATTGGTGAAGAAGAAGGATGGAACGATGAGGATTTCCATTTAATACAAGGCATTGAATAAGAATACCATCAAGAACTGATACCCGATACCCAGGATTGACGAGTTGATAGATGAGTTGCATGGGGAGGTGTACTTCTTGAATATTAATCTTTGATCGGGGTACCATTAGATTCGGTTCAGAGAGGAGGAAATCCATAAAAGAACATTCATATGCCACTACGAGCACTATGATTTTTTGGTCATTCCCTTCAGGTTGACCAATGCTCTAGCTACCTTCCAGTCATGTATGAACCATATCTTCAACAAGCAGTTGATGAAGTTCTTACTAGTGTTCTTTGATGATCTATTGATCTACAACATGACGTGGGATGATCATTTGAGGCATATTGATGAGATTATTAGCATCATGGGAGAGTATTCGTTGTTTTCCAAGGAGGCAAAGTGCGATTTCAGATTGATAGATATTATTTTTCTAGGAAATGTAATTGGAGTTAAGGGAGTGCATGTACATCAGGAGAATATCCAAATGATCTTAGATTGGTCCACACAGAGGTCACTTACATAGTTGCAAGGATTCTTTGGGATATGAAACTAGTACATGCACTTTGTGAAAGGATTTTAACAACTTTGTGTGCCATTGATGGATCTAAACAAGAAGGGAGTACTCAGACAGTCATAGGAGGCACATGGAACATTTGACAGAATGAAGAAGGTGATGAGAACTTCCCGAGTACTATCACTTTCAGACTTCTCTCAACCATTTGTATTGGAGTGTGATGTATCCAAAGAAGGGATAGGAGCGGTGTTTATCCATAATCAATATCCCATATATTTCGAGAGTAGGAAGTTGAGGGAGCCAGAAAGGCTCTACTCCATATATGATAAGGAAATGTTGGCCATCATGCATGCATTGGCCAAATTTAGACAGTACCTGATGGGAGGATGCTTTGTGGTGAGGACCGACCACAATAGCCTAAGGTATTTCTTGAAGAATAAATGGGTGAGTAAGTTGCAAGCATATGAATTTGATATTGAGTATATAAAGGGAAAGAAGAATGTAGTTGTTGACGCCCTTTCCAAGAGACCTCCAACCTTCTCCATGAAAAAGATCTCAGAAGATTGGAAGTCCATTCTCTTGGTGGATTACTCCAAGAATACATTCACTTGTGAGCTAATGGAGGGTATTATCTAGACTGACATGTACAGGGTAGTGAATGACATCATATACTACAAGGAGAGAATATATATTTTCCCTGAGTCAATACTCAAGGATAAGATTCTGAGAGCAGTTCATAATGCACCACTAGCAGGGAACCCAAGGTGTCTAAAGACTTACAGGCAGGTGAGGGAGAGATTCTCTTGGAAGGGTCTCAAGGAGTATGTACTACAGTATGTGAGGGAGTGCATGACTTGTCAGGAGAACAATTCATAGCTTACACACCCTGCAGATTTACTTCAGCCACTACCTATTACGGAGAAAAAATGGGTGAGTATATCCATGGACTTCATTACAGGTTTTTCAAAGGTACAGTGCAGGGATTGTATCTATGGGGTGGTGGATAGATTGACCAAGTATGCACACGTATTCACCATTCCTTCATAGTATATAAAATCTTAGGTGGCAGACATATTCTTCAGGGAGCTGTTCAGGCTACATGGTCTTCCAAGATACATTGTCAATGACCAAGACAATAGGTTTCTCAACACACATTTTGGCAGGAGTTGTTTCGGTTATTAGGGACGTAGTTGACACCTAGCAAGAACTATCATCCTCAGACATATGGGTAGACATAGATCATAAACAAATGGATTAAGAGATATATGTAGAACTATGTGTCATGATAGTAGAGAGTGTGGGTAAAGTGGTTGCATCTGGGGGAGCATTGTTATAATACCACTTACCACATGTCCATCAAGATGATTCCATTTA
>JZKD02S1835802.1:0-10651 GCA_000966675.3 Picea glauca | reverse complement strand
TTCTTCATCATATTTCTGAATATCTCTCATGCCTATGTCATTTGATGAGATGCACCACTATCCAAGTACCAAGAACTCTCTGTGTTGGTGTCGATAAAGAAGCAGGACACCAGTGAGAAGTCCTTCTCAAAATTTGTTGCAAAATCATTTAGTTGTGTCTCTGTTGATGATATTTTTTGTGTCTTCCCTTTCCATTTTACCCCCATACAATGTTATTCATAGCGCCCATTCTTGCGGCACATGAACACTTGATCTTACTCAAGTCCTTCTTCCCCGGATATGAGGCTTCCCCCTCACTTTTACCCTTGGAACTTCTTGAAGTGGGAAAAATCACTCTTTGTCAACAATAGGGGTTACCACCAATAAGAAGTCCCAATTAGACCTCTCACGAGTTGGAATAGGAAACCCATCTAAATTTTTTCTCAACATCCATTTCTAGTTTGGTGATCTGGATTTAGGAGTGGAATGAACTGATTAATAGACTGAACACAATAAACACAGAGATATGAAGAATAACAAAAATATCCAGTGAAAAATATCTTTTATTAAATAATGAAATAGGATGAAACTGTAAAACTGCAGAACTGAAACACTTGCTCGAATGGTGGTAGCTATCTCTGAGAAGATATGTGGCTTCTATGTGCATCCGTTTGAGAAGAATGGATTACAATGAGGCTCTAGAAACCTTTTTAATATTACTCATGAATGGAAAAACATTAGACATCCAAAAACCTAACCCTAGAAGGTGAAACGCCAAACGTCATGTGGGCCCTATGGGTAAGTTGGCGCAATTTGGTACCTCAACTTCCAAGGGTCGTAAATATTGCATACAACCTCCATTTTAGGCACGTGATAGCCCATTGGAAATTTCTTTCAGAGAAATACACATTCCTCCATCAAACTCTGACTCTGTCTATAGTTTAACTGTGGCGAGCCAAAAAAACAACGTTTAGGGCCCCAAAATGACCCTGGAAGTACAAAAAGATGTGCTGACATGAAAACATACAAAATAATCCAGTTGGATTAGGCAAGAGGCCACCCATATCCACCTGGAAGATGTGTGGAGCTTCAGACAGCCCCAAAAGTGTAGAACTCACAATTACAAAGCAATACAAAAGAACGTGTTGAACAAAAAAACGGACACAAGGAGCTAGTTGGAATAGGTGGGTGGCCACCAATATCCACCTAGATCAATCCTTCCCCCTTAGGAAGCAATGGTCTCCATTGCATTGAGTTCCCCCATCATGTGAGGAAACTTCTGCTGGATTTGGCCTTGGGTGAGATGCTTTCCTTGGTGTAGGAGTTGCCCTGCCTTGACAACCTGATAAAGTTGGATATGTTTTTGGAGAGTTCCCTTGACCTGTGTGTCCACTATTTGATCAGTGGATGCGTGTTCCATGCATTTATGGTTGAGCTCTATTGGTTTCATTTGTTCTGTGATCTTGGAGGTATCCAATAATGGGGGAAAATATGTTCGAAGGAGGTCCATATTGAATACTGGATGCAAACGAAGAAAGGGTGGAGTGTTGAGCTCAAAATAATTGCTACACTTAGCCTTGGTGATAGTGTAAGGCCCATAACAAAGTGGCAGAAGCTTCTGATGGGGCTCGATGAGTTGCTCCTTCTACAAATGTAACCAGACTTTGTCGCCAACCTGAAATTGGTGTGGTACCCTATGTTGATCATGGCTTTGCTTGTACTTAGGATTGGATTTCTGCAAAATATCCTGGACCTATTAGAGGATGTGTTGGATCCGCTCAATGATTTTGGTGGCTTTGTCGATCACACATTGATCAGGGGAAGAGTCTGTCTGTGCGATGGAAAGAAGAAGTGCAACATCAATGGGTCCCAAGGGTTGGAATCCCAGACCCACCTAAAATGGGATATGATTGGTGGAACTATGGAGAGCCCTGTTGTAACTGTGTTGGGCATATGGGAGACTCTTGTCCCATGTACATGGATGCTTAGAATTGTACATGTGTAGGATGTGCACAATCATCTGATTGACGACCTATGTTTGGCCATCGGTTTGGGGGTGGAAAGCAGTGGATTTTGTGAGCTTGGTGTCCAACAAAGACTAGAGACTTGACCAAAAGGTGTTGAGGAACATGTTGTCTCAGTCGGAGAGGATGGTCTGTGGTATCCCAAAGTGGACCCACACTCGTTCGAAGAAGAGCTTGGAAGTATCTACCGCCATGACATTCTTCTTATAGGTTGTGAGGATGCCCATCTTCAAAAACCAATCAACGACCACAAACATACAGTCATTTCCTTTCTTGGTGGATGATAAGCCAAACATGTAATTCATTGAGATGGATTCCCAAGGCTTCTCGAGAATAAGAAGAGGGGTGTATAAGCCTTGATTCTTGATGGAGGGCTTGTAAATGGAATAGGAAGTGAAAGATATGATATATTTGTTGACGTCTTGTCGAAGTTTTGGCCAATAAAAATGTTTCTAAAGAATGAACACAGTTTTCTCTATGCCAAAATTTCCTTCCACCCGACTNGGCATGACTAGCCATTCGTAGAGACCTTCTTTAGACTTGAAGGTTGTCTTCCATACATCAGTTGGTTCGATGGGAACCTGGTGGTAGCCAGAAATTAGGTCAATCTTGTTGAAGAATTTTTCCCCATTGATTTGGTCAAGAAGGTCATCAATCATGGGAATGGGGTAGCAGTTCCTAACTGTGATTTTGTTTAATGCTATGTAATGAATGCAGAGTCGCCAAGTCTCATCCTTCTTCTACACTAGTATAATTGAGCTTCTGCAAGGGGAGGATATGGGCCTGATGTGCCCCTTTTGAAGAAGATCTTGGATCTGACGCTGTATTTCTTCATTCTCTATCAATGAGCACTGATAGACTGGTCCATTAGGTAGAGGAAAATTAGGGATCAGATCAATTGGATGCTTGACTTGGCAGTGTGTCGGTACCCCTATAGGTGAGGCAAAGATGTTTGTGTATTCTTCCAAAATACCATCCACTTGCTTCTGCTTCAAAGAGAGGTGTTGTGTAGAGGCCACGGAAGTGGCAACGACCTTCTTCTTACTGTGAGCATGAATCCCAAGGAAGAAGAACGTCTTGTTCTATGAAATGACCTTACTGCATTACTTAGCAAAGATTAAAGAAATAGCAGTAAGTGATGCTACCTCTGGGATCATGTACAATTTTCTACCCAAAGTAATAATAACATTGTGGGGTCTAGACTCATACACATCATGACGCTTCCAAAAATATGGTTGTCCTAAAATAACATCACAAACATCAAGGGGAGAAATATCACATAGTACCTCATCTTTGAAAGGCTTGATGTCATAGGACAGATGACACTATTGGTTGACACAGAGATCTCTTCCCTGGCGAAGCCAGTTGATGGCATAGAGTTGTGGGTGTGGTGTCATTGTCAGGTCTAGCCTCTTGATGACCTATGTTTAAATAAGGTTCTTCTAACTACCGATGTCGACAATGAAATGTATCGGAGCCCCCTTGACCCACATCTGCGAGTGAAAGAGGTGTTCCCCTTCCTCTAGTTCTTCTAGTTCTCTTGGCCAGACTTTGGTGGTAGTGACAGTGGCACTGAGTTCAACATCGATAATTTTCTTCCCTTCTTCAGTATTTGACTTGGAATCAAAATCGACTTCTGAATCGGAAGCCTTTAGCTTGACCACGAGGGACTACTTGAGTGTAATTCTTCAGTGTTGTTCCAAGGACTTTTATGGTACTCACACCATTTTCTTGTGTCCTTCTTCGTCTTCTCATTGCCCTTCTTCTATTGCATCTTGGACTGGTGGTCCTGAGAGCGACCATGTTGACTTGGTACCTTACTACGTGGGTTGGGGCTGCCTTTTCCCTACTTCGGCTATGAGGGGTTTGCAGATCCAAACTCTCATCGTTTTTGCTTAAATTTCTGCTCGATCTTGACAGCATATCTATAAGTCATTCCCAATGAGGTGATGTCCAGGAACTCCATTTCTGTTTGAATGTGTAAATAGTCATGGTATTTGAGAACCAGATGATGCTCAGAGTCTTTGATACCCAATTTGGTGCATAGGGTATGGAAAATATTGGTGAAATATGGTATTATCTGGTCCCTTTCTTGACGTAGGGTGGTCCATCTGGTGTATTGGTCCTCGTAGCCTCCAACAAGGTAGTATTGTTATTTAATGGCATCCTGGGAGGAATCCCATGTAGGGGCAACCACAAACATTATAGATTCCTCCACGGCCCTTTTATCAGAGTAAGTATCCCACCAGTATTTAACATGAGGAATGACCTTGAGGAGTGAGAAAGTGATCTTTTCCCTATCGGAAAAATTGTGGATCGAAAAATATCCTTCAAGCAGATTCAACCATTTATCTACAGCATCTGCATCTATCAATCCTTCAAATAATGGAATCTCAAAATTTACATGTACCTTGAAGGGGGTTTCATGGATGCTTGATGAAGATTCTTCTTCTGTGGGCAGTCGTCGAAGGATCTGTGTGAATTTGTCCATCATCTCATTCCTTTGTCGCACGAGGGCTTCCTCAAGCAACATTTTAATAGGATCTCCTACTCCATAATATTTCTTTTTGTCCCCAATGGGTTTTTGTCGGGCTCAGAGCGACCGATCTTGTAATGGATCAATTGGTTTGAGTCCCAACTTCTTGTACCTAGATCTTGTCGGGGACATGCACGAAGAAAAATAAATGAAGAGAAGATCACTCGGATACCACTAATTCAAATTTAGGAGTGGAATGAACTGATTAACAGACTGAATACAATAAACACGGAGATATGAAGAATAAAACTATTACCCAGTGAACAATATCTTCTAATAAATAATGAAATAGGTTGAAACTGTAAAACTACAGAACTGAAACACTTGCTCGAATGGTGGTAGCTATCTCTGAGAAGAGATTTGGTTGCTACGTGCATCCATTTGAGAAGAATGGATTACAATGAGGCTATAGAGAACTTTTTTATATTACTCATGAATGCCAAAACCCTAGACATCGAAAAACCTAACCCTAGAAGGTGAAACGCCAAAATTCGTGTGGACCCTATGGGTAAGTTGGTGTAATTTGGTACCTCAACTTCCAAAGGTCGTAACTTTTTCATACGACCTTTGTTTTAGGCGTGTGATAGCCCATTGGAAAGTTCTTTCAGAGAAATACACATTTCATCGTCAAAATCTAACTCCATCTATAGTTTGATTGTGGTAAGCCAAAAAAACAACGTTTAGGGCCCCAAAACGGCCTTGGAAATACAAAAAGATGTGTTGACATGAAAACATACAAAATAAGCCAGTTGGATTAGGCGAGAGGCCACACATATCCACCTAGAGGATGTGTGGGGCTTCATACAGCCCCAGAAGTGTAGAACTCACAATTACAAAGTAGTACAGAAGAACGTGTTGAATAAAAAAATGGACATGAGGAGCTAGTTTGAATAGGTGGGTGGCCACCAATATCCACCTGGTTCATTTGGTTTTACCAATTGTGGCTCATTCCATTGATGATGATTTCCTAAGATAAATAATGAAATGCATCTAATCTAAGATGCATGCATCTTGTAGGAATTAAAGTAACAAGAAAATAAACATATAACTGACCATGCTCCTATCAAGCATTCAAGAAATAATTCACACATAGAAAAGACATTAATATGAATAAACAATTGCAAACATAGAATAGTCCAACATTCAAACAATCATTTATGGTTCTATGCCCATGAGTTTAGAATTTTTTTTTCCAAAGAATAGAACTAAGGATGTAGACATCATACATAAGAATAGTATACAATATGAAGTACATTCTTACACAACCCGAGTGTTGGGAAAAATGCAAAGGAATAGTCCACAATACGCCTAGCACAAGAATCAAAACTCTTCAAAAAATCGTTTGGCCAAACCAACTTCTCCTCATTAAAAATTTCAGTAATAGTACATGAAAGCTCCAAGGAACATTCCTCAATTTTAGTTAACACAATATACTTCCTTGAAATAGTTCTTGAGTCTATACAATGCTTGAAGAGAAAAAAATTCACTTTCTCGGATACAATCCCCGTATTTATTAGAGTTCAAAGTGACTCTTGGCCTTCCACCTTCCCCCGTGACCTTTCATTTATAAACTGTTGTCCTTATCCCCTTCATAATGTAAGAGGACAAAGGTAGCAGCTACATTTTGGATTTGTCTTTTAGTGTTGGTGGGTCACCATAGATTTCGACTATAGTGCACCTCTCCTACCATAATGATTGGCTTGGGAATTAGAAGCTTTGATCTTCATAGGGTTTGGACCACCTCTTCAATCATTTGAGTTTGACTGCTCCCCATTGCTGCAAAAATTGTTGTTGTTTTTATTGTTCTATCTTCATTGGCTATAGATCACATGCTGAGTACGACCTCCTATCGGCATTAGTACCTAGCAACATTTAACATCCGACAGATGAGTGACCTCGGAGTAATTTCGACATAAACTATTAAAATCAAGCATTTTAACCAATAGAACTAAAGCATTAACTCATTGAAATTTCACATAAACTTCCCTGAATTTGATTCATGGTTCCTCTATTCATGGTTGAGGTGTTTTGTTCTCTGGNGGCATGACTAGCCATTCGTAGAGACCTTCTTTAGACTTGAAGGTTGTCTTCCATACATCAGTTGGTTCGATGGGAACCTGGTGGTAGCCAGAAATTAGGTCAATCTTGTTGAAGAATTTTTCCCCATTGATTTGGTCAAGAAGGTCATCAATCATGGGAATGGGGTAGCAGTTCCTAACTGTGATTTTGTTTAATGCTATGTAATGAATGCAGAGTCGCCAAGTCTCATCCTTCTTCTACACTAGTATAATTGAGCTTCTGCAAGGGGAGGATATGGGCCTGATGTGCCCCTTTTGAAGAAGATCTTGGATCTGACGCTGTATTTCTTCATTCTCTATCAATGAGCACTGATAGACTGGTCCATTAGGTAGAGGAAAATTAGGGATCAGATCAATTGGATGCTTGACTTGGCAGTGTGTCGGTACCCCTATAGGTGAGGCAAAGATGTTTGTGTATTCTTCCAAAATACCATCCACTTGCTTCTGCTTCAAAGAGAGGTGTTGTGTAGAGGCCACGGAAGTGGCAACGACCTTCTTCTTACTGTGAGCATGAATCCCAAGGAAGAAGAACGTCTTGTTCTATGAAATGACCTTACTGCATTACTTAGCAAAGATTAAAGAAATAGCAGTAAGTGATGCTACCTCTGGGATCATGTACAATTTTCTACCCAAAGTAATAATAACATTGTGGGGTCTAGACTCATACACAACATGACGCTTCCAAAAATATGGTTGTCCTAAAATAACATCACAAACATCAAGGGGAGAAATATCACATAGTACCTCATCTTTGAAAGGCTTGATGTCATAGGGCAGATGACACTATTGGTTGACACAGAGATCTCTTCCCTGGCGAAGCCAGTTGATGGCATAGAGTTGTGGGTGTGGTGTCATTGTCAGGTATAGCCTCTTGATGACCTATGTTGAAATAAGGTTCTTCTAACTACTGATGTCGACAATGAAATGTATCGGAGCCCCCTTGACCCACATTTGCGAGTGAAAGAGGTGTTCCCCTTCCTCTAGTTCTTCTAGTTCTCTTGGCCAGACTTTGGTGGTAGTGACAGTGGCACTGAGTTCAACATCGATAATTTTCTTCCCTTCTTCAGGATTTGACTTGGAATCAAAATCGACTTCTGAATCGGAAGCCTTTAGCTTGACCACGAGGGACTACTTGGAGTGTAATTCTTCAGTGTTGTTCCAAGGACTTTTATGGTACTCACACCATTTTCTTGTGTCCTTCTTCGTCTTCTCATTGCCCTTCTTCTATTGCATCTTGGACTGGTGGTCCTGAGAGCGACCATGTTGACTTGGTACCTTACTACGTGGGTTGGGGCTGCCTTTTCCCTACTTCGGCTATGAGGGGTTTGCAGATCCAAACTCTCATCGTTTTTGCTTAAATTTCTGCTCGATCTTGACAGCATATCTATAAGTCATTCCCAATGAGGTGATGTCCAGGAACTCCATTTCTGTTTGAATGTGTAAATAGTCATGGTATTTGAGAACCAGATGATGCTCAGAGTCTTTGATACCCAATTTGGTGCATAGGGTATGGAAAATATTGGTGAAATATGGTATTATCTGGTCCCTTTCTTGACGTAGGGTGGTCCATCTGGTGTATTGGTCCTCGTAGCCTCCAACAAGGTAGTATTGTTATTTAATGGCATCCTGGGAGGAATCCCATGTAGGGGCAACCACAAACATTATAGATTCCTCCACGGCCCTTTTATCAGAGTAAGTATCCCACCAGTATTTAACATGAGGAATGACCTTGAGGAGTGAGAAAGTGATCTTTTCCCTATCGGAAAAATTGTGGATCGAAAAATATCCTTCAAGCAGATTCAACCATTTATCTACAGCATCTGCATCTATCAATCCTTCAAATAATGGAATCTCAAAATTTACATGTACCTTGAAGGGGGTTTCATGGATGCTTGATGAAGATTCTTCTTCTGTGGGCAGTCGTCGAAGGATCTGTGTGAATTTGTCCATCATCTCATTCCTTTGTCGCACGAGGGCTTCCTCAAGCAACATTTTAATAGGATCTCCTACTCCATAATATTTCTTTTTGTCCCCAATGGGTTTTTGTCGGGCTCAGAGCGACCGATCTTGTAATGGATCAATTGGTTTGAGTCCCAACTTCTTGTACCTAGATCTTGTCGGGGACATGCACGAAGAAAAATAAATGAAGAGAAGATCACTCGGATACCACTAATTCAAATTTAGGAGTGGAATGAACTGATTAACAGACTGAATACAATAAACACGGAGATATGAAGAATAAAACTATTACCCAGTGAACAATATCTTCTAATAAATAATGAAATAGGTTGAAACTGTAAAACTACAGAACTGAAACACTTGCTCGAATGGTGGTAGCTATCTCTGAGAAGAGATTTGGTTGCTACGTGCATCCATTTGAGAAGAATGGATTACAATGAGGCTATAGAGAACTTTTTTATATTACTCATGAATGCCAAAACCCTAGACATCGAAAAACCTAACCCTAGAAGGTGAAACGCCAAAATTCGTGTGGACCCTATGGGTAAGTTGGTGTAATTTGGTACCTCAACTTCCAAAGGTCGTAACTTTTTCATACGACCTTTGTTTTAGGCGTGTGATAGCCCATTGGAAAGTTCTTTCAGAGAAATACACATTTCATCGTCAAAATCTAACTCCATCTATAGTTTGATTGTGGTAAGCCAAAAAAACAACGTTTAGGGCCCCAAAACGGCCTTGGAAATACAAAAAGATGTGTTGACATGAAAACATACAAAATAAGCCAGTTGGATTAGGCGAGAGGCCACACATATCCACCTAGAGGATGTGTGGGGCTTCATACAGCCCCAGAAGTGTAGAACTCACAATTACAAAGTAGTACAGAAGAACGTGTTGAATAAAAAAATGGACATGAGGAGCTAGTTTGAATAGGTGGGTGGCCACCAATATCCACCTGGTTCATTTGGTTTTACCAATTGTGGCTCATTCCATTGATGATGATTTCCTAAGATAAATAATGAAATGCATCTAATCTAAGATGCATGCATCTTGTAGGAATTAAAGTAACAAGAAAATAAACATATAACTGACCATGCTCCTATCAAGCATTCAAGAAATAATTCACACATAGAAAAGACATTAATATGAATAAACAATTGCAAACATAGAATAGTCCAACATTCAAACAATCATTTATGGTTCTATGCCCATGAGTTTAGAATTTTTTTTTCCAAAGAATAGAACTAAGGATGTAGACATCATACATAAGAATAGTATACAATATGAAGTACATTCTTACACAACCCGAGTGTTGGGAAAAATGCAAAGGAATAGTCCACAATACGCCTAGCACAAGAATCAAAACTCTTCAAAAAATCGTTTGGCCAAACCAACTTCTCCTCATTAAAAATTTCAGTAATAGTACATGAAAGCTCCAAGGAACATTCCTCAATTTTAGTTAACACAATATACTTCCTTGAAATAGTTCTTGAGTCTATACAATGCTTGAAGAGAAAAAAATTCACTTTCTCGGATACAATCCCCGTATTTATTAGAGTTCAAAGTGACTCTTGGCCTTCCACCTTCCCCCGTGACCTTTCATTTATAAACTGTTGTCCTTATCCCCTTCATAATGTAAGAGGACAAAGGTAGCAGCTACATTTTGGATTTGTCTTTTAGTGTTGGTGGGTCACCATAGATTTCGACTATAGTGCACCTCTCCTACCATAATGATTGGCTTGGGAATTAGAAGCTTTGATCTTCATAGGGTTTGGACCACCTCTTCAATCATTTGAGTTTGACTGCTCCCCATTGCTGCAAAAATTGTTGTTGTTTTTATTGTTCTATCTTCATTGGCTATAGATCACATGCTGAGTACGACCTCCTATCGGCATTAGTACCTAGCAACATTTAACATCCGACAGATGAGTGACCTCGGAGTAATTTCGACATAAACTATTAAAATCAAGCATTTTAACCAATAGAACTAAAGCATTAACTCATTGAAATTTCACATAAACTTCCCTGAATTTGATTCATGGTTCCTCTATTCATGGTTGAGGTGTTTTGTTCTCTGG
>JZKD02S1835791.1:8286-29852 GCA_000966675.3 Picea glauca | reverse complement strand
AAATACAAGTCATGAATTTATACCTCTAATTTTTCTTTGATTTATGTGTTTTTACATTCATAAAATTGACAATTGGGGTATCATAATCATCCAAGGACATTATATTTTGTGTGCCCTATCCTTCTATTGTTTTTGTGTTCTCTTGTAGCATACTTATGGTACATCATTGAGAAGGGCATCGAGGCATTTTTTCAGGTTCGTGAAATGCAACAATGAAAATGATCATATCGATATGTTGAAATATAATTGAAATAACTAATTCATTATTTTGATTAACATGACACTATTTCTCTTTACCTGTCTATGTAGTTGTGACAATTGGTGCATTAATTTGTTGTCCACTTGGTTCATCCTCTCGCAACTCACCCTCCTGAGCTACCTACTCTTAAATTTTGGGAAGATAATATATAAGTCAGGAAATAAATATCTACAATCACAGTAAATATTTATAATTTTGAAGAATACATACTGAAATGGGTACTCTTCTCTACACTATCACTAGACATGTGCACCCTTGTATGAAGTGGTGACTGCTAAATACCGCTAGATTCACTACTTTGGTAGCACTGTTGCTTGAAAATAAACATAAATACTTAGTTAAGGGTGATATAATAAAATATGAATAGACTTTACAAGCATGTTATTGCGGTTTCCTTATTCATTTGATTTACCTGTGTGGTTGGGGAGATAGTAGTCTGGCCCAAGATTTTTCTATATTCAATCACACTTTTAAAACCATGCTTGTAACCAAGCTTTAGGTTGTCCTAGGTGGAAATAGTGTTGAGCATATTTAAATACAATGCTTAACACCACTAAAAATACCAATAACAAAAACATATATTTGTTCACTACTATTAAATAAATATTAACTACAGTTAATCATTTAAATCTTACTATTCAGGCTTTTACTTTTCCATAGCCCCCCTGGCCTAGTTTATGTTGGCCATGTTTTTCCACTCTGGACTTGGTTTCTTTGGAGGTGTCTGGTAGCCTACATAAGGATTTTTTTTTTTTAAATTAAATATCAGAATTGCTACTTAAAACAGGAAAGAAAAACATAAATGATTATATTTTACTGATAATATGACATGTGTTGTACCTTGCTTGACCATATTGTGGATGTATCCCTTATTTTTTAAACAAGTTCTCCTTTACATCCTCTATTAGCACCTTCCACTCTTTCTCTAGATCCATGGGAGGGTGCTTTTGCTTGAGGTCTAATTGCATTTTCTCCCTATACTGGGCCCTGGTATATTTTAAATTCTCCTTGACTAACTTTGTAAACACCTTCTTGTTGAAAGTGCTGTGGAACAAGTTTACAATGTGGTCTATTAAATCATCTTTCTTCTTGCTATCTTGGCCATTACACTGTGTGTGAATTGTGGGGCCAAACAAATCTAATGCTTTGTCATTTAAGTTTCTGTACAAAACATTGTATCCTACAAAAAGTGTTATCCATTAATTTATGATAATCTTAACAAATGTCCATTTCAATTTCATGAAAAAAATGAATCAATTAATTAACAATTACCTGCAATCTTTTGAATATTGATCGGAACATATGCATCATCCACCAGAAAGGTGAAGTCTTGTGATTTGGTGCTTTTAATGTGTTCTCCTCCATGAAGAATAGTTTCCTCTCCATCTATAGTACATTCCTCTCTAGAGTCATGTGGAGTCCCAAGCTCCGGCTCATCATGCTCTGGTGTTTCAAGCTGATCAAAATCATTGCGCTCATCAATGGATTCGATGGGAACCTCAAGAGGCTCAAAAAGCCTCACTTGCACTTTTCTATGTCGACATTTGTTTTGCATTGGATTATCACTGCTACCTATAGTAGTCTTAGGATTGGTTGGTTCCCGACGCAAGGGGTTTAAAAAATCCTAGAAATGGAAAACTTTACTTTATCAGATCATATAGAAAATATAAAACAAAAAAATGCATATGAAATTGTCATAGTTGATAAAAATATGTGAAGATGCCACTTACCCCTAAATTAGTTATTGTATTTTGTAGCTCTACAATTCTTTCTCTGTCCTCCTATGTTAGGGGACTTTTGCTAAGAAAACCTATATATTCTATGTTAGCATTCTTCAAGGCATTCGTTACAGTTGTCATTGTGTCGATGGAAAAAAATATTTCATCCTCATCAATATCATTAGTGGGAGCCTTCCCACATTGACCATGCCACAATACATTGATGAATATAATTAATGAGATGAACTTTAAGATTTGAGAAATTCAGTTATTGTAGTCATAAGTTATTACTATATTTAACATTTACCTATTGAGGCATAGCGGGTGCCTTTCCACGATGACCATGGATAGATGTAGTGGGTTATTTTTGGACACGATCACCCTGTATAGAAGTTGACACAATAAATCAATCACCAAAAGTTATGAAATTCACTTGTAACATTTAAAAAATGAAATATTGGAGTAATATCAGAAAAAAAACTAACAAAAATTCAGAAATTTAGTTGTTGTAGACATAAGTTGTTACGGTATTTAACATTTACCTACTGAGGCATAGAGGGTGCCTTTTCACGATCACCTTGGATAGATGTAGTAGGTGATTTTCTACGACGTTCACCCTGGACAGAAGATGACACAATAAATCAATCAATAAAAGTTATGAAATTCACCTGTAACATTAAAAAAATGAAATATTGTAGTAATTTCAAAAAAAAATAACAAAATTTCATAAATTTTGTTGCTATAGTCATAAGTTCTTACTATATTTAACATTTACCTATTAAGGCACATCAGGTGCCTTTCCATGGTCACCTTGGACAGATGTAGTGGGTGATTTTCTGCCACAGTCACCCTAGACAAAAGTTGACACAGTAAATCAATCAATAAAATTTATGAAATTCACCTGTAAGATTAAACAAATGAAATATTGCAGTAATATTAGAAAAACAAATAAAGAAATTTTTGAAATTTAGTTGACGTTGTAGTCATAAGTTCTTACTGTATTTAACATTTACCTATTGAGGCACAGTGGGTGCCTTTCCACAGTCACCCTGGATAGATGTATCCTATGATATCTCATGGTCACCCTGGATAGATGTTGACATAATAAATTAATCAACAAGAGTTATGAAAGTAATTGTAAAAAAATTGTGCAGTAAAAAATTTAAATATTGCAGCGATAAATTGTAACAATGATTAATCAAAGGTTGAGTTGAATGGCATGTAAGATATTTACCCCCATAGTCGCACCCCCTCCATCTATTCGATTTAAGTTGTAATCGATCAACAACTATTCACCTAGAACTATTGTTTTTGTTTCACATACAAATATATGATTTCCTTTGCATCCCTCAAATATGCAATTCAGTTTCTTATTTGTTTCCACTGGTCGTGTACTATTTATAAAGACAACAATGTTTCAAGTAGCTTTTTTCCTTCCATCAATATACATAGTTGCCCCTTTATTTTGATTGTTATCTATTAGTTGTATATAATTTGCGCCAACTCCATATCTCTGCATACTTTGCGTATATGAGACCAACATCAACCAGTGATTGTAGTTGTATAATGGTCCGACATACTCCATCAATTTAGTTATAGTGCCATATCCAACCTTTATGCCATCCATGGAAAATAACCCCAATCCATGTAAGGACGAAGGAGTAATGCGATACATCCTCCCACAGATGAAGAAATCCATGTCCACTTCAAGTAGCTCCTTAGGTGCCCATCGTTGCACTAGATGTTTATACCTCAAGGGAAGCTCAATGTCACCTATTCTCTCAGCATCATAATTACATTACCCTCCATTGGCAATAAAAAATTACATGTTTATACGAAATCTTTTCCTTACCTTTTCTAACCTAGTTGATCTAGAACCGATAGATCTAGTACAACATGTCTCACTTTCAAAATCTCTTAGTATATATTGATCATCACTCGAGGAATATAGATCTGATAGATACCTATTTGGTGGTACCTACACTCATTATAACAAGAAGAAAAGTTATCACTGAATGTTGCATAAAGTTGTAGGTTGCATAAACTTGCATAAAGTTGCATAAGTTCCATAAAGTTGCATAAGTTGCATAAGTTGCATGTTGCATAGTTGCATATAGTTGCATGTTTCATAGTTTCATATAGTTGCATATTTTCATATAGTTTCATACGAAGTTGTTGCAATATAGTTGCATGTGGTAGCAATATAGTTGCATAAGTTGCATAAGTTGCATTGTTGCATAAAGTTTCATANACATCCTCCCACAGATGAAGAAATCCATGTCCACTTCAAGTAGCTCCTTAGGTGCCCATCATTTCACTAGATGTTTATACCTCAAGGGAAACTCAATGTCACCTATTCTCTCAACATCATAATTACATTACCCTCCATTGGCAATAAAAAATTACATGTTTATACGAAATCTTTTCCTTACCTTTTCTAACCTAGTTGATCTAGAACCAATAGATATAGTACAACATGTCTCACTTTCAAAATCTCTTAGTATATATTGATCATCACTCGAGGAATATAGATCTGATAGATACCTATTCGGTGGTACCTACACTCATTATAACAAGAAGAAAAGTTATCACTGAATGTTGCATAAAGTTGTAGGTTGCATAAACTTACATAAAGTTGCATAAGTTCCATAAAGTTGCATAAGTTGCATGTTGCGTAGTTGCATATAGTTGCATGTTTCATAGTTGCATATAGTTGCATATTTTCATATAGTTTCATACGAAGTTGTTGCAATATAGTTGCATGTGGTAGCAATATAGTTGCATAAGTTGCATAAGTTGCATTGTTGCATAAAGTTTCATATAGTTGCATATAAGTTTCATAAAGTTTCATATATATGCATATCCCCTAACACTTAGTGGATAAATGGATTTGAGATCCATCAAAGATTTCAATTGGGGATCGATAGTTTGGAAATCCATGATCCTGGAATTTCACATATTTGGAAAGAGCCTTTAGTGGCTGATGGGGAATGGAGGAAAGGTTCGAGTTGGAAATAATGTTGGGGTTGGTTTTGATATATATTACAAGATTATAGAGTTGTTTTTTAATCCATTGTATGCATAGGGTGTAATGGTTTTGATGAAGTTTTACAAACTATAAATGAAAGGGTTGTGGTCTTCTATATGGAAGACTATGAAGGAGACAATGGGATGGAAGGAGGGGATTTCCTCTCNAAAACATTGTATCCTACAAAAAGTGTTATCCATTAATTTATGATAATCTTAACAAATGTCCATTTCAATTTCATGAAAAAAATGAATCAATTAATTAACAATTACCTGCAATCTTTTGAATATTGATCGGAACATATGCATCATCCACCAGAAAGGTGAAGTCTTGTGATTTGGTGCTTTTAATGTGTTCTCCTCCATGAAGAATAGTTTCCTCTCCATCTATAGTACATTCCTCTCTAGAGTCATGTGGAGTCCCAAGCTCCGGCTCATCATGCTCTGGTGTTTCAAGCTGATCAAAATCATTGCGCTCATCAATGGATTCGATGGGAACCTCAAGAGGCTCAAAAAGCCTCACTTGCACTTTTCTATGTCGACATTTGTTTTGCATTGGATTATCACTGCTACCTATAGTAGTCTTAGGATTGGTTGGTTCCCGACGCAAGGGGTTTAAAAAATCCTAGAAATGGAAAACTTTACTTTATCAGATCATATAGAAAATATAAAACAAAAAAATGCATATGAAATTGTCATAGTTGATAAAAATATGTGAAGATGCCACTTACCCCTAAATTAGTTATTGTATTTTGTAGCTCTACAATTCTTTCTCTGTCCTCCTATGTTAGGGGACTTTTGCTAAGAAAACCTATATATTCTATGTTAGCATTCTTCAAGGCATTCGTTACAGTTGTCATTGTGTCGATGGAAAAAAATATTTCATCCTCATCAATATCATTAGTGGGAGCCTTCCCACATTGACCATGCCACAATACATTGATGAATATAATTAATGAGATGAACTTTAAGATTTGAGAAATTCAGTTATTGTAGTCATAAGTTATTACTATATTTAACATTTACCTATTGAGGCATAGCGGGTGCCTTTCCACGATGACCATGGATAGATGTAGTGGGTTATTTTTGGACACGATCACCCTGTATAGAAGTTGACACAATAAATCAATCACCAAAAGTTATGAAATTCACTTGTAACATTTAAAAAATGAAATATTGGAGTAATATCAGAAAAAAAACTAACAAAAATTCAGAAATTTAGTTGTTGTAGACATAAGTTGTTACGGTATTTAACATTTACCTACTGAGGCATAGAGGGTGCCTTTTCACGATCACCTTGGATAGATGTAGTAGGTGATTTTCTACGACGTTCACCCTGGACAGAAGATGACACAATAAATCAATCAATAAAAGTTATGAAATTCACCTGTAACATTAAAAAAATGAAATATTGTAGTAATTTCAAAAAAAAATAACAAAATTTCATAAATTTTGTTGCTATAGTCATAAGTTCTTACTATATTTAACATTTACCTATTAAGGCACATCAGGTGCCTTTCCATGGTCACCTTGGACAGATGTAGTGGGTGATTTTCTGCCACAGTCACCCTAGACAAAAGTTGACACAGTAAATCAATCAATAAAATTTATGAAATTCACCTGTAAGATTAAACAAATGAAATATTGCAGTAATATTAGAAAAACAAATAAAGAAATTTTTGAAATTTAGTTGACGTTGTAGTCATAAGTTCTTACTGTATTTAACATTTACCTATTGAGGCACAGTGGGTGCCTTTCCACAGTCACCCTGGATAGATGTATCCTATGATATCTCATGGTCACCCTGGATAGATGTTGACATAATAAATTAATCAACAAGAGTTATGAAAGTAATTGTAAAAAAATTGTGCAGTAAAAAATTTAAATATTGCAGCGATAAATTGTAACAATGATTAATCAAAGGTTGAGTTGAATGGCATGTAAGATATTTACCCCCATAGTCGCACCCCCTCCATCTATTCGATTTAAGTTGTAATCGATCAACAACTATTCACCTAGAACTATTGTTTTTGTTTCACATACAAATATATGATTTCCTTTGCATCCCTCAAATATGCAATTCAGTTTCTTATTTGTTTCCACTGGTCGTGTACTATTTATAAAGACAACAATGTTTCAAGTAGCTTTTTTCCTTCCATCAATATACATAGTTGCCCCTTTATTTTGATTGTTATCTATTAGTTGTATATAATTTGCGCCAACTCCATATCTCTGCATACTTTGCGTATATGAGACCAACATCAACCAGTGATTGTAGTTGTATAATGGTCCGACATACTCCATCAATTTAGTTATAGTGCCATATCCAACCTTTATGCCATCCATGGAAAATAACCCCAATCCATGTAAGGACGAAGGAGTAATGCGATACATCCTCCCACAGATGAAGAAATCCATGTCCACTTCAAGTAGCTCCTTAGGTGCCCATCGTTGCACTAGATGTTTATACCTCAAGGGAAGCTCAATGTCACCTATTCTCTCAGCATCATAATTACATTACCCTCCATTGGCAATAAAAAATTACATGTTTATACGAAATCTTTTCCTTACCTTTTCTAACCTAGTTGATCTAGAACCGATAGATCTAGTACAACATGTCTCACTTTCAAAATCTCTTAGTATATATTGATCATCACTCGAGGAATATAGATCTGATAGATACCTATTTGGTGGTACCTACACTCATTATAACAAGAAGAAAAGTTATCACTGAATGTTGCATAAAGTTGTAGGTTGCATAAACTTGCATAAAGTTGCATAAGTTCCATAAAGTTGCATAAGTTGCATAAGTTGCATGTTGCATAGTTGCATATAGTTGCATGTTTCATAGTTTCATATAGTTGCATATTTTCATATAGTTTCATACGAAGTTGTTGCAATATAGTTGCATGTGGTAGCAATATAGTTGCATAAGTTGCATAAGTTGCATTGTTGCATAAAGTTTCATATAGTTGCATATAAGTTTCATAAAGTTTCATATATATGCATATCCCCTAACACTTAGTGGATAAATGGATTTGAGATCCATCAAAGATTTCAATTGGGGATCGATAGTTTGGAAATCCATGATCCTGGAATTTCACATATTTGGAAAGAGCCTTTAGTGGCTGATGGGGAATGGAGGAAAGGTTCGAGTTGGAAATAATGTTGGGGTTGGTTTTGATATATATTACAAGATTATAGAGTTGTTTTTTAATCCATTGTATGCATAGGGTGTAATGGTTTTGATGAAGTTTTACAAACTATAAATGAAAGGGTTGTGGTCTTCTATATGGAAGACTATGAAGGAGACAATGGGATGGAAGGAGGGGATTTCCTCTCNAAAACTAAATTTGAGAATAATCACCTAATATGGATATGGAATCTAGAGTTGGATGTGTAGTTGTGTGAACACTTCCATGTATTGTAGTACTTGGCTTGATGAAGTTATAACCACTTAGACGTGATATTTTCTAGATAGAATAGGGGATAAAAGTTCTATGTGATAGTGTCACACAATGGATTCCATGTATTGATGGACTTTGTCATGCATTTGGAAGTAGAAGATTGAGTTAAATGTAGAATTATAAATTGACTTGTTCACCAAGTTTGAATGATTCCTTGTAGATATTTTATTGTAAGGATAAATATTTGAGCCTGGGAAAATCTAGAAGTGCAATGTGAGGCTACTAATCTAGGAATCTAAGGCTTCTCCATTTGTTTGTCCTCTATATTCTTGTAAAAGTGAGTGATTATGTTTTTTATTAGGGATACTATTAACAATTTCATGAGATCTAGATGTAATAGTGCTTGAGATGATTAAAGAAATGTCCGAGAAAAGGCTTGGTTTCGATTGGCTCACGGGCGAAATGGATTTTGGGGGGGAATTTTCTTTCCTGCATATGTTTATTTTGTTCTTTTAGGGTTGTCTATGTGATTTGAACTTGGGTTGATTCTTTCATTTCATATCTATACTACAGGGTGATTCTAATTTGAATATATGAAATTTGTATTTGTACATTCATAGAATTATATAGAATACACATTGATTTCAAATTACCTCCTTAATAATTTAGTACTTCAATTTGAAATATCTTCTAAACAAAATCTATGAGCATTCACACCAATACCCAATGTAGTGTTCTTTTTAAACACGACACGATTAAGGTAAAAATACATTTTTATAAGGTAGGCACAATGATCGACCACAACATGTTTTGGATTTCAACTCCATGATCTAAGATATCCAATAGTTAGAAAATGAAAAGGTGAAAATTGTATGTCACTTAAAATATGAAAGTGAATATAGGTGGAAATTGTATGTCACTTAAGTTATTTTGGCGGCATTGTGTGATGAGGATAGAGGTTCCCTAAATGTTGACCCATCCTATATGGTAGGGTTGAGGATGGGGTATAAAAAGAGTATGAAGTTCATAAAATACCTCACGAGATGTGATATTTCATTCACAACCATCATCAATAATCAAT
Organism: Picea glauca; assembly: GCA_000966675.3. Taxonomy (NCBI): domain Eukaryota; kingdom Viridiplantae; phylum Streptophyta; class Pinopsida; order Pinales; family Pinaceae; genus Picea; species Picea glauca. The sequence goes on along the minus strand of JZKD02S1835791.1, from coordinate 20,360 downwards.
TGGGATAGGTATTGTCTAATTTGGAAAGTGTGATGGTAGAGAGAGGAGGATTTAGTGGTTGTGGAAGAGGTGGCCATTGGTGCAAGACTTTTATAAATTTTGGAGAGGTTGTCTAAATCAAGGAGATCTAGTTTTGTCTATGGTTATAGCAAGTAAACATAAATTCATGGGGATCTTGGAAGGAATTAAAATTCATGATATCATGTTTGAAGGTATGGTGAAAAATAAAAAAATTCAGGGTTATGTGGGGTGATGAAAAAGGGTTGAGTGCAAGGAAAAAAACAATAGGTTTAGTATATTGGTAGAAAGGGTGTTTGCAAACATTCCACTTTTCCACAAACAAAACACAACTAAGATCCTCATTAAGAGTAATGTTAGTAAATTAGAGCCCAACACGTCATATACAATGTAGTAAACCACAATTAAATTTGATAGAATCACAACAGTGTTGGCATGGGTCTCATTGCATAATCTCTCACTAATATTTTGGCATGACTAAAACTTAATTACAATTAAAATCTCCCTTGAATAGTACATTGATAGGGTGGATCCAAAGATGACATAATACTCATTTGTTAACATTTATATGGAATTTGAATTGGAGAAGGGGATATCTGAAGTGATTCAACTCAACTTGGAAGGATCGATCTACATACAAGTTCTTAATTATAAGAAATTTCTATCAAACTGCAATGATCCATGCCATGATTATCGAAATTGCATTAAGGATTGAAAAAAACACCAATCAACTCAAGATACTCCAATGCAACAAGCATAAAAATGCCCTACTCCACCTAAAAATTCAAATCAAATAAAAGGACCTCACTTCCCAATAGTAATATATATTTTCCCCTTGCATTAGCAAGAAAAAATTTAAAATTTTCAGAACTTCCCCCATGTCAAGAGAAAGCGGTGTCTCAAAAATTCCTTCTATAGATGCTTCTCCTCGCAACTCACCANCATATAGTTGCATATTTTCATATAGTTTCATACGAAGTTGTTGCAATATAGTTGCATGTGGTAGCAATATAGTTGCATAAGTTGCATAAGTTGCATTGTTGCATAAAGTTTCATATAGTTGCATATAAGTTTCATAAAGTTTCATATATATGCATATCCCCTAACACTTAGTGGATAAATGGATTTGAGATCCATCAAAGATTTCAATTGGGGATCGATAGTTTGGAAATCCATGATCCTGGAATTTCACATATTTGGAAAGAGCCTTTAGTGGCTGATGGGGAATGGAGGAAAGGTTCGAGTTGGAAATAATGTTGGGGTTGGTTTTGATATATATTACAAGATTATAGAGTTGTTTTTTAATCCATTGTATGCATAGGGTGTAATGGTTTTGATGAAGTTTTACAAACTATAAATGAAAGGGTTGTGGTCTTCTATATGGAAGACTATGAAGGAGACAATGGGATGGAAGGAGGGGATTTCCTCTCTCAATCTTTTCCAAGGACCCAAGACCCATACCTAGTAATCCAAATATCCTATTGATGCGCATACTCCCACTTGAATGCCAAAGATACCCTCGAGAGGTCATCTATGGTGGTTTGAGGTGTCATTCATGAAATTTGAGCCCTAGAAGTTGCATAAAACCTTCAGAGATTGGGTGTGCTAGTTTGAGGTGTCATGTTTGGCCATGGATGCCTAGAAGATTTGTACTTTGACTAAGCCTTGGGTCCCCCCCTCAACCATATCAAGGCCTTAAGACCCATAGCTAATGCTCAAAACCTTGTGAGAGAACTAACATCATTTGTTAGATGACTCAAAACATTATTTTTCCCCTAAGGCATGGCCTTCTTCCCTATATCATTTCCAAGACCTTGAGACACATACCTACTACTAAAAAACACCTAGTTTATCTAGAACCGGTAAATCTTTCAACCTCTCTTAGTATATCTTGATTATCACTCGATACTTGCATATAGTTGCATAGGTTGCATTGTTGCATAAATTTGCATATAGTTGAATATATAGGTTGCATAAGTTGCATATAGCTGCAGAAGTTTCATTGTTGCATAAAGTTGCATATAGTTTCATATTGTCATAAAAAAACATGATAAGTTGCATTGTTACATATAGTTGCATAGTTGCAGTTAGTTGCATATGAAATTGTTGCAATATAGTTTCATATAGTTGCAATATAGTTTCATTATAGTTGAATATAGTTGCAATATAGTTTCATATAGTTTCATAAGTTGCATTGTTGCATAAAGTTGCATATAGTTTCATAGTTGCATATAGTTTCATATAGTTGCATACTTGCATATAGTCGCATATATTTGCATATAGTTTCATATAGTTCCATAGTTGCATATAGTTGCATAAGTTGCATATAGTTTCATAAAGTTGCATATAGTCACTAAAAAACATGATAAGTTGCATTGTTGCATATAGTTTCCTAGTTGCATATAGTTTCATATTTTCATATAGTTGCATACAAAATTGTTACAATATAGGTTTGTGTTGGCAATAATATTGGAGGGGAGGGATCTATGGGGGGTGTCTAAACAGATTGATCCAACACGATGTTTTAAGACGTGACAATCTATCACAGAATGTGTGACTTTATTGGAAGTGTTGTCTTTGATTTGGTTTGGAGGATGAACAACTAGTGAATTTGAGAAAAGGACGTCAGGATATTGAATGGCATTTTCTTGAATGCAAAGAAGGAGAAATGGCTTAGTTGGGTAGGGTAACAATTTCTAGATGTGATGGAGGGGAGCGATCTATGGGGGGGGTCTAAGAAGATTGATCCAACATGATGTTTTAATATATGACAATATGTCACATATTGTATGAATGTATTATAAGCTACGTCCTTGGTTTGGTTTGGAGGAATAATAACTAGTGAATTTACGGTTTTGAGGCTAAGTGGGAGAAGGTATTGGTATAGTAAGAGGGTTCCAAGGATTAGCATTGGAAATAGGGTTAGGGTTAGTATAGTGATAGAAAATAGGCTACCTTGGTAAAGAATGGTTAAAGGCTTAGTCAATGAAAACTCTTTCAAACAAATCAATTTAAGAAAAAAAACAACCAATAATCCAAAACTAAATTTGAGAATAATCACCTAATATGGATATGGAATCTAGAGTTGGATGTGTAGTTGTGTGAACACTTCCATGTATTGTAGTACTTGGCTTGATGAAGTTATAACCACTCAGACGTGATATTTTCTAGATAGAATAGGGGATAAAAGTTCTATGTGATAGTGTCACACAATGGATTCCATGTATTGATGGACTTTCTCATGCATTTGGAAGTAGAAGATTGAGTTAAATGTAGAATTATAAATTGACTTGTTCACCAAGTTTGAATGATTCCTTGTAGATATTTTATTGTAAGGATAAATATTTGAGCCTGGGAAAATCTAGAAGTGCAATGTGAGGCTACTAATCTAGGAATCTAAGGCTTCTCCATTTGTTTGTCCTCTATATTCTTGTAAAAGTTAGTGATTATGTTTTTTATTAGGGATCCTATTAACAATTTCATGAGATCTATATGTAATAGTGCTTAAGATGATTAAAGAAATGTCCGAGAAAAGGCTTGGTTTCGATTGGCTCATGGGCAAAATGGATTTTGGGGGGGAATTTTCTTTCCTGCATATGTTTATTTTGGTCTTTTAGGGTTGTCTATGTGATTTGAACTTGGGTTGATTCTTTCATTTCATATCTATACTATAGGGTGATTCTAATTTGAATATATGAAATTTGTATTTGTACATTCATAGAATTATATAGAATACACATTGATTTCAAATTACCTCCTTAATAATTTCGTACTTCAATTTGAAATATCTTCTAAACAAAATCTATGAGCATTCACACCAATACCCAATGTAGTGTTCTTTTTAAACACGACACGATTAAGGTAAAAATACATTTTTATAAGGTAGGCACAATGATCGACCACAACATGTTTTGGATTTCAACTCCATGATCTAAGATATCCAATAGTTAGAAAATGAAAAGGTGAAAATTGTATGTCACTTAAAATATGAAAGTGAATATAGGTGGAAATTGTATGTCACTTAAGTTATTTTGGCGGCATTGTGTGATGAGGATAGAGGTTCCCTAAATGTTGACCCATCCTATATGGTAGGGTTGAGGATGGGGTATAAAAAGAGTATGAAGTTCATAAAATACCTCACGAGATGTGATATTTCATTCACAACCATCATCAATAATCAATTGGGATAGGTATTGTCTAATTTGGAAAGTGTGATGGTAGAGAGAGGAGGATTTAGTGGTTGTGGAAGAGGTGGCCATTGGTGCAAGACTTTTATAAATTTTGGAGAGGTTGTCTAAATCAAGGAGATCTAGTTTTGTCTATGGTTATAGCAAGTAAACATAAATTCATGGGGATCTTGGAAGGAATTAAAATTCATGATATCATGTTTGAAGGTATGGTGAAAAATAAAAAAATTCAGGGTTATGTGGGGTGATGAAAAAGGGTTGAGTGCAAGGAAAAAAACAATAGGTTTAGTATATTGGTAGAAAGGGTGTTTGCAAACATTCCACTTTTCCACAAACAAAACACAACTAAGATCCTCATTAAGAGTAATGTTAGTAAATTAGAGCCCAACACGTCATATACAATGTAGTAAACCACAATTAAATTTGATAGAATCACAACAGTGTTGGCATGGGTCTCATTGCATAATCTCTCACTAATATTTTGGCATGACTAAAACTTAATTACAATTAAAATCTCCCTTGAATAGTACATTGATAGGGTGGATCCAAAGATGACATAATACTCATTTGTTAACATTTATATGGAATTTGAATTGGAGAAGGGGATATCTGAAGTGATTCAACTCAACTTGGAAGGATCGATCTACATACAAGTTCTTAATTATAAGAAATTTCTATCAAACTGCAATGATCCATGCCATGATTATCGAAATTGCATTAAGGATTGAAAAAAACACCAATCAACTCAAGATACTCCAATGCAACAAGCATAAAAATGCCCTACTCCACCTAAAAATTCAAATCAAATAAAAGGACCTCACTTCCCAATAGTAATATATATTTTCCCCTTGCATTAGCAAGAAAAAATTTAAAATTTTCAGAACTTCCCCCATGTCAAGAGAAAGCGGTGTCTCAAAAATTCCTTCTATAGATGCTTCTCCTCGCAACTCACCANTGTCCTACCTTCCTCGAGCCCTATAAGAATCCATTGACCGACCCTAATCCCATTGAGTGAGAATATCCCATGTTCATCTGATCCTGACTATTGTGTTCCCCCATGCCCTGTTAAGAACCCCATTTCTTGTGAGGGGGAGAGGTGGAGGTGCTCGTCTCTCTCTTTTGTCGTTATTTTCTCTTGGATATGAGTGGACATTTGGCCACTCCATGCCCATAGACGTGGCATCTATGACACCAGAATGGAATACCCTCATAGTCCAGAGATTGTATGAAATCCCCAACAACTGATTCAATGAGCAACTCTTGGTTACTCCCACTACTCCTAGTTCTTCATACATGCACATGTTACTCCCACTACATCATCATCTTCCCGATTCAAGTTCCAAATATTCTAGAAATCTTGGTTTCTTACTTGGATCTTCTTATCAATATTAAGTTTTCCATTGATTTAATTTGAAGGAGACAAGCAAGTTAGAGTGATGGTTCAACCTGTGTCACTTATAATGCTTAAAGTTCATAATTCATAATCCCTACTATTTTTTACCCTTAACCCATATAAAACCTAACACATAACTCCTATAACATGTAACTCCTAATCCTTCTAAAAACTATAACCCCTAATCCTTAAAATTATTAAACCCTATAAACTTAAACCAATAACTCTTATAACTTATAACATTCTAACTTCCATAACCTTATAATCCTTAACCATTATAACATCGACCCCACCTAATTCCCAACACCTATAAAATCTATAGAAATTTATCTCTATTATCTCTTACATCTCCAACCCCTATCACACCCAACCCATGTAATATTAGGAAACCTTAACCCTCGTGACTATTAACCCATATAACCCTTAAACTATAACCTATGAACTTATAAGACTTAACCCCTATCATGGTTATCCCTTAAATTTTATAATTCTTATTGCATGTAATCATTATGACACATAATGGATTTAACTACTATTAGGCCCACTCAAGTTGTACTCCTATGACCATTAACAAGTATAACCACTATAACTATTAAAACCTATAGCTCCTAGCCCCTATAATGAACATTTATCATAATCACTATTACCACTAACAAATTTAATTCTTAACCTCTATAATTCCTAACCTCTATTAGTATGTACATGTTTCTAAAGTATGTGCATGTTCTATAATGCATGTGCTTTATGTGTGCTTTATTTGAAATTAATTTTTTGGGCTCCTCACCTCACCAACTCATTTGCATACTTAGTTTCTTGGGATTTAGATTACATGGTTTCTTNGTGAGGGGGAGAGGTGGAGGTGCTCGTCTCTCTCTTTTGTCGTTATTTTCTCTTGGAGATGAGTGGACATTTGGCCACTCCATGCCCATAGACGTGGCATCTATGACACCAGAATGGAATACCCTCATAGTCCAGGGATTGTATGAAATCCCCAACAACTGATTCAATGAGCAACTCTTTGTTACTCCCACTACTCCTAGTTCTTCATACATGCACATGTTACTCCCACTACATCATCATCTTCCCGATTCAAGTTCCAAATATTCTAGAAATCTTGGTTTCTTCCTTGGATCTTCTTATCAATATTAAGTTTTCCATTGATTTAATTTGAAGGAGACAAGCAAGTTAGAGTGATGGTTCAACCTGTGTCACTTATAAGGATTAAAGTTCATAATTCATAATCCCTACTATTTTTTACCCTTAACCCATATAAAACCTAGCACATAACTCCTATAACATGTAACCCCTAACCCTTCTAAAAACTATAACCCCTAATCCTTAAAATTATTAAACCCTATAAACTTAAACCAATAACTCTTATAACTTATAACATTCTAACTTCCATAACCTTATAATCCTTAACCATTATAACATCGACCCCACCTAATTCCCAACACCTATAAAATCTATAGAAATTTATCTCTATTATCTCTTACATCTCCAACCCCTATCACACCCAACCCATGTAATATTAGGAAACCTTAACCCTCGTGACTATTAACCCATATAACCCTTAAACTATAACCTATGAACTTATAAGACTTAACCCCTATCATGGTTATCCCTTAAATTTTATAATTCTTATTGCATGTAATCATTATGACACATAATGGATTTAACTACTATTAGGCCCACTCAAGTTGTACTCCTATGACCATTAACAAGTATAACCACTATAACTATTAAAACCTATAGCTCCTAGCCCCTATAATGAACATTTATCATAATCACTATTACCACTAACAAATTTAATTCTTAACCTCTATAATTCCTAACCTCTATTAGTATGTACATGTTTCTAAAGTATGTGCATGTTCTATAATGCATGTGCTTTATGTGTGCTTTATTTGAAATTAATTTTTTGGGCTCCTCACCTCACCAACTCATTTGCATACTTAGTTTCTTGGGATTTAGATTACATGGTTTCTTNAGTAACGAAATGTCACATATAATCATAATATCATAAATTTTCCTATACATAAAGCAATGTCACTTATAATCACAATAACATCACCCCTAAATAACAACATAATTGAATTTATCAACGCCTTCATGATTGCAAGGACAAGGTGAGTAATAAATGTTGAGCCTATTTAATCAGTAGGGTATAACATAGTAACATCTCCTTGTTATTGAGTAAAGCATCACATCAAATATATCCCATTGTTAATAAACCATTTTACTTGGATTGACTAGGGCTGGTATTTCATGATGTAATGAGCCTAAATAATCACAAGGCCTAAAGACATAAGGACATCATGACAAACTTCAAGATACGGTGATTCAAATAATTAAATGACCTTTTCATTTCAATTCTATGGAGCTCATAAAGCGAGGTCGATATTTTCAAAAATCTAACGATCAAACCATATTCCATCGTATCATAAGTAACTCCTATAAGGATGTATCATTAATTGTGTTTAAACCGATACGAAGAAGAAAGGGGGAAACGCTTGGAAAAACAAATTATCATAATTATAGTGTTGATAACGACTAAACTAAACTGTTAGCTTTAGCACGTAAGGGTCAACTGATTCGCTGTACACAACAGGGAAAAAGCACGATACAGTCGGAAGCTGAATCACTGTACACAACAGGGAAGAAGCGCGATACGGTCGGAAGACTAGTAAAAATAAGGCTGGGATTGACAGCTGCTGTAAAAAAAAATCGACTCAGGTAACGTTGAATTTAATATGTCGATAATTAAAGTTTTACCCTCAGCCTTACTGTTATCATCACGATAATTAAGGAAACTGTATACTCACGCATAGTAATGGTCGTTAGCGTCAGTATTAGAATCGCCATGCACGACACGGGTAGAACGCAAATACAGTTGGGGAGATCATGGTAAGGGCAAGGCGGGGATAACAGCTGTTACGAATAAAATGACCGACTCAGGTGACAATGAGTTAAGATGTCAACGACTACCAGTTCCCCTCCGACTTACTTGCGCATGCGAGATTTAAATTTCCTTAGTCTTATTTACGCATGCCGTAACAGACCGAGTGGACCGGGTTCAACCCCAAAACTGACAGTTAACAGTAAAAATNAGTAGGGTATAACATAGTAACATCTCCTTGTTATTGAGTAAAGCATCACATCAAATATATCCCATTGTTAATAAACCATTTTACTTGGATTGACTAGGGCTGGTATTTCATGATGTAATGAGCCTAAATAATCACAAGGCCTAAAGACATAAGGACATCATGACAAACTTCAAGATACGGTGATTCAAATAATTAAATGACCTTTTCATTTCAATTCTATGGAGCTCATAAAGCGAGGTCGATATTTTCAAAAATCTAACGATCAAACCATATTCCATCGTATCATAAGTAACTCCTATAAGGATGTATCATTAATTGTGTTTAAACTGATACGAAGAAGGAAGGGGGAAACGCTTGGAAAAACAAATTATCATAATTATAGTGTTGATAACGACTAAACTAAACTGTTAGCTTTAGCACGTAAGGGTCAACTGATTCGTTGTACACAACAGGGAAAAAGCGCGATACAGTCAGAAGCTGAATCGCTGTACACAACAGGGAAGAAGCGTGATACGGTCAGAAGACTAGTAAAAATAAGGCTGGGATTGACAGCTGCTGAAAAACAAAAAACCGACTCAGGTAACGTTGAATTTAATATGTCGATAATTAAAGTTTTACCCTCAGCCTTACTGTTATCGTCACGATAATTAAGGAAACTGTATACTCACGCATAGTAATGGTCGTTAGCATCAGTCTTAGAATCGCCACACACGACACGGGTAGAACGCAAATACAGTTGGGGAGATCATTGTAAGGGCAAGGCGGGGATGACAGCTGTTATGAATAAAATGACCGACTCAGGTGACAGTGAGTTAAGATGTCAACGACTACCAGTTACCCTCCGACTTACTTGCGCATGCGAGATTTAAATTTCCTCAGTCTTATTTACGCATGTCGTAACAGACCGAGTGGACCAGGTTCAACCCCAAAACTGACAGTTAACAGTAAAAATAGATAGTCGAAATCATGGCCAACCCAGGACGGACCTCAGATAATCCTCAGCTTAGACAGCAACAGGCAATCATATCCCAACGCGCATCAGTGATGACAATAAGTAAATAGCGGCCAGGAAGGATATTTAAGAACACGAACAGTAAAACGGATTGACCCGACGAGGCATTTACAGCAGTTAAAATCGATGTGGATTATCTGAGTAACGTTGTGGCATAAGGGTTCTAGGTGTGAGACAGTAAGAGACAGCGTAGGGTGACAGCAATCCAAAGGCCAGATATCAACGATGGGCGGGTAAGTCATTCNACGGGTAGAACGCAAATACAGTTGGGGAGATCATGGTAAGGGCAAGGCGGGGATGACAGCTGTTACGAATAAAATGACCGACTCAGGTGACAATGAGTTAAGATGTCAACGACTACCAGTTACCCTCCGACTTACTTGCGCATGCGAGATTTAAATTTCCTTAGTCTTATTTACGCATGCCGTAACAGACCGAGTGGACCGGGTTCAACCCCAAAACTGACAGTTAACAGTAAAAATAGATAGTCGAAATCATGGCCAACCCAGGACGGACCTCAGATAATCCTCAGCTCAGACGACAATAGGCAATCATATCCCAACGCGCATCAGTGATGACAATAAGTAAACAACGGCCAGGAAGGATATTTAAGAACACGAACAGTAAAACGGATTGACCCGACGAGGCATTTACAACAGTTAAAATCGATGTGGATTATCTGAGTAACGTTGTGGCATAAGGGTTCTAGGTGTGAGACAGTAAGAGACAACGTAGGGTGACAGCAATCCAAAGGCCAGATATCAACGATGGGCGGGTAAGTCATTCAGAAAAAAAAATTACCACTCAGCAATGACAGCATGAAGATGCCAGATGTCTAGGGTTTACGAGTAGGTTAATACCACTGATGTAGCCCATGGATAACAGCCCCAGAGATAAACCGCTTAAAAATTTCCCATCGCCCGAAATAGTAAAAGAAAAGGGCGCCCAAATTTCAGGGATTAAAACGCCCCATCAACGCAGAGATGGAGCAACGCCCCTTTCCAAGTTTAACTCAGCAAAAAGAAAAACACCCCTACAATACAATGCACACCGAGTCTGTCCTGGAAGCGAATAGACCCACATACATCACTCAAGATAAACGCCCAGGTCAAGGGCACCCTTCCATAACCCCTAACTCAGGCTACCCACGAGAGGAGGAAAAATACAGATTTTACGGTAAATAACGCAGTAACCACAGGGAAGAACCAGGGTGATAGTAGGGGAAAAGTGACCATGCTCCCGAGTTGCAACGAGGAATTGCAGATCGCCAGGCATCACTAGATGGAGGGACAATCCATTCCACAAATATTCAACATTAATGCAAACGAAGGCCCCGACCTGTTCAATGGTTACAATTTGGGAGGGTCGGAATGTTGTGATCCGTTTACAAAATAAAATTATACAACAGTGTAGTGACGCTAAAGGTAGCAAAAATAGGTTAACGAAAATACCGTGTTTTACATTCCGTTCAAATACTAGTTGCAGGGGTTTCTTTTCTTTTTCCAGGACATCTTTAAAATTTGGTGTTTCTTTTCTTTTGCAGGACCTCTTTAAAATCTGGTGCAGGAACTTGGAGTCTACTAATTTAAGGTTTTCCGCGCCACAATAAAATTACACAAACCAGTTTGATGGAATAAAATAAGCGGTTACATAACTAGAACAAATAACGCTAAATAGGAGTTCACCATTCATTACCATACATTCTATCCTAATGGAAGTAGATTCATACCGTAGCCTTCTGCTTGCCTTGGACGACGTCCTGTGCTCCGTAGCTCCTCCCGCGCTCCGTGCCGTTTCTTGATTGCCTACCGTAGAATGCTCACCGATACCTCCCAGCCAACGCTAGGGGTACTCTTCTTCCCCCTTAGCCCCCCGAGCCGTAAAGGGGCCACACAAGAACCAGAAGTATACTAGCATCTCAGCTCGCCTCCACGGTTGAGCTACCACTCCCACACAGCTGAGATATCACCCAACTCCTCACAAGCAACCAGTCAAGCTGCAATTCAGTAGCGAATCGTTACGCTAACTCTCCCCCTTTCCTCCTTCCTTTCCCTTCCTTTTATAACAATTTTTGAGACTAACCTAACCCTAAATCACTAATTAATTAATTAATTAATTCTTAATGGCAGCTCTCTCACAGTCTCCCGTCCAAGTCTCACCCATGCCTCTCGTTCTCCAAAATTTTAATAATCTAAAGACTCATATTTCCTCACTTTCTCAAATCACTCCTTAAATCACTCCTTAATTTACTCATTAATTATTCCTAAATTCTTCCTTAATTTACTCCTCAATTTCTTAAATTTTCATTAATTAATTCTCTTCTTATTTTTATTCAAAGATAACTGCAGTTTTAT
>JZKD02S1835790.1:615911-627296 GCA_000966675.3 Picea glauca | reverse complement strand
ATATCTTGTTCAATTTCTAATGAATCTACAATACATTGAGGCAGAGGTTTAGTGCAAATACCCAAGGTTAAAAATTTAGAATTTAAGAGATGGTTAGTAAAATGACCATGAATTACAAGATGAATATAAGAATTAATTTATTTGTTGAAGCATGTTTCTTTCATTTTTTTCAATTTATTCATATTGCTTTGCCGAATACATCCTATCATATTCATTGTCTGTGTAATTAGAGACGCCAATGTTTCTGTAATGGATTGTATGTAGTAAGGTTGATAAAGTAGCTTCAAGCCATGAAGCAGCGTTGGTCTAGGTTAAAGGAATTTGACCAATTTGGCCATTATGGTTTTGGAAGTTGGAAAGTTTTCACTAACTACAGCTGAAAAGTTTTCAGGAACAACATGAAAGTTCTAATGGGAAGTTATAAAACAAATTCCTTGAACCTGAGGGTGGTCTCATTGAGCTGAGCCACGCAAGCTATAACATAAAACTGAAACTAGTCATCGCTAACCTTAGTATCGAGATAATAAGTTCACTGTGAAGAGAAATCATGGTCATGTCTACTCTCTATGGATTAAGCTCAGGTAACTTTTAGATGATTCATATTTGGCCTGATTGATTGCTAGTAGATATATGTATTAGGGTGGATTTTAAGTGTTGTGAAAGGCCATTTTTATGTGAAACCATTTCAAAAATATATACATATATAATGTGCTACTAATACACATCGGTCAAATTTTATGTGCTATTACAGCCTTCCATCAAACACTTTTTAAAAACAAAATCAAACTAATATCCAAAACAAAATTACATAGATACTCAAAGTAGATATTCATATTCATTTGCATATGTCTGTGGAATTATACACCAATGCTTACGTAATGGATTCCAGGTAGTAAGGTTTACATGTCTGTGTAATTAGACACCAATGTCTAGGTAATGGATTGCACGTAGTAAGATTGAGAGAGGAACTTCAAGCCACAAATCATTCTCGGCCTATGCTAAAGGAATTCGACGTAGGTTAAAGGAATGTAACCAATTTAGCCATTCTGGCTTTGGAAGCCGGATAGTTTTCATAAACAAAAGATGTAATTTTTTTATGCAGAGCATGATATTGTGTTTAGGTAGTCATTGTTTTTATAATGTGGTTGTGCTAGCACAACCACATTATAAAAGTGGTTGATATAAGTAGATGAACACACTTTTCCCCCTTTCTAAAATAGTTTTTTTGTCATTTCTTATGTATCTAAATTTAGTACATATTGCATCCATAAAACTTGTATTAATATCAAATATAAATTTACACTACTCGTAACTTTTATCTCTACCACTTTTCTAATCCAAATTAAATGATATGAATGAGGATGATCACTAATTTTTAGTTTTTAAAATGAACTTATATTTCTTTAAATGGGAGACTACTCCCAATGAAATTATATTTCATTAAATCTTATTAATTAAGATCAACATTTTTAAGGCAGTAAGATTTTATTTATGTTGAGTCTTGATCTTTGCTTGAGATTTTTGGAGACTTAGTTCCATTGTATCTTGCTATTGAACAATACTTTTATATTTAATGACAGTTGCATAACAAATTTGATTCAATTTCCTGTATATGAATTGATTTATTCGGCACTCAGAACAAAAAAGTATCCATATCACCTTGATAACAGCCCCAGAACATAAATACATTAAGTTTTATGGGAGATGACAATATCTAAGTGCAGTCAACTTATAGGACACCACTCCTATAAGGGTCAACATAAATCTACTAATTTCTCGAACTTTTTCTCTTCTTAGTTGATTTATGTAACTCATGTTGCTTATGCATTGATTCTACACTCTTTTTTCTCTTTTGATTCTCTTCAATTTTTCAAAATTTAGATTGCAATGCTAAAAAATTATACATATGCATGATTCATATTTCGAAATGCATGCTTCAAAACTCATATAAAAATTAAACCCAACACTATGGATTGAAATATCATGATTAATGCATGCTTCATATAAAAAATTAACCCATCACTATGGATTGAAAGTCATAGTGAGTAGGAAAGAAGATTCTTGGAGTTGTTGAAGTATGCCCCTTCATCAAGGATGATTCAAAGGTATCTGATTGGGCTGCCATATTCCATCAGTGACAAGATCAGGTATGATGACCCTAAAACTATGGAAGAAACTATAAGGAGAGAAAAATGCTTATATGATCAACAAAAAGAAAAATCTACTTTCCAAAAAGATTGGGAAGACAAGAAGAAGTTTAAGAGGGAGAAGATGCAGAAGGGAATCAAACCACCACTTTTCATGAATAGTCTTCAATGACAGTTTGAGAGAGTTGAGGATGGGCTGAAGTAGGTGGGAAAAGGCCAAGGAAGACACCAAAGGAATGTTGGGGATGCAAAGGAGATCATAGGTATAGAGATTGTCCTCACATAAAGGACAAGGTGAGAGTTGTTCACAATGTTCAGCAAGCTTAAACAGTGGAGGACATGGGAAAAAGAGTACCAAGAATCTATGCAGCCCTCGACAACAAGCAAGCCGAGTATCAATCACACATGATTGAAGTTGAAGGTATGATCAATAACCATGTCTTTACTATTTTAATAGACCTAGGAGCTAGTCATTGTTACATAGATCCTAAAGTTGTGGAAAGATTATGTTTGCCAAGAAGAAAGCATGAGAAATATTGGTTGGTACAATTGTCTATAGGAGCCAAGAGGAAAGTTGTTGAGTTGGTTAAATCATGTTGAGTGAACATGAATGGACTGAGTACCAAGGCATATTTGAACATCTTGGCTTTGGGATCATATGATTTCCTAATTGGTATGGATTGGCTGGACCAACATCATACCATATTAGACTACCATAACAAGGTATTCACTTGCTTGGATGAAGAAGGAAATCAGAGAGAAGTCCAAGGAATTCCCACGGTCAACAATGCAACTAAAGAAGTGTTTCATGAAGGGCTATCAAATATTTGCAACCCATATGGAAGAAGAATCTAAGGATAAGGTGCCAAATATGGAGGATCATGCAGTCCTGGAAGATTTTGAAGATGTGTTCAAGGAGGTACCAGGACTACCTCTAAAGAGAGATATTGATTTCTCTATAAATTTGACGTCTGAAGTAGTCCCAGTGTCAAAGACTCCTTACAGAATGAGCACACTAGAGTTGAAGGAACTACAAATGTAGATTGAAGAGCTTCTGAAGAAGGGGTATATATTCCTTTTTGCATTTTTATAAGCAACGTGTGTTTGTCATTGATGGAAAGATCAGAGTGTACATCGATAGTAAAACAAATAGTATGTAGAGATCAAAGCTCAGGAGGGATAGCATTCTTAGATGCCCAGACGAGATCCCATACATCAAGGCTCACAGAAGGATCAAAGGTCCTTTCCTTTGGCACTTAGAGATTTCAGAAAGCCAAATCTTAGGAGGAGGAGCGACAGTGGCAGTTGGATCGCTAATCTCGAATACCTCATGTATGTTAGATCAGATTCCAGTGACCAGAGGAAGCGCAAAGGAGAAGTACAGATCTGATCCATTGGAGCTGAGCGCCGAGGACCAACAATCGTCATATCCAGTATAACTGCGAAGAGGATAATCGTCAAGAGCCATACTCCAACTCCACGAAATGTGAAATCACAATGAGATGTGAACCGTTGGATCCAAAGGACACATGGAAAGAGATCAACATTTCGCTGACTCATGAAATGGAAATGTCAAAGGTGAGTAGTCCTCCAACTTCGCGAAATGCGGAGTCCTGACAAGATTTGGAATGTTGGATCATAGAGGGATGTGGGTCGTTGATCTAAAGAAAGTTTCGGAAAATCGAGAGTCGAGAGAAGGGAGGTTAGTAGTCCTCCAACTTCATGAAATGCGAAGTCCCGATAAGATCTGGACCATTCGATCACAAAGGGTTGTGGGTCGTTGGTCTAGAATATTTTAGATACCGGGAGTTGGAAGAGTCAGGGTTGGCTCACGTTCAAACACCCGACACATGAAGTCGTGATTTAATCACATTCGTCGGATCAATTTTGAGTGGAAGGATATGATAAGATAGCAAAGTTGCATCGCAGAAAGATCGAGTCGTCGATCCAAGATCTTTTTTAGTTTTTCTCCTTATTTTGACTTTGTTTGCAACAATAATGTTGTTTTAGGACATTGTTTTGAAATTGTTGCAAGTTTTATCTATAAACAATTTTTAATTTAAAAAGTGCATTTTTTATTTTTAAAGTTTAGTTTTTCTCTGTTTTCTTTAATTTTTTTTTTTTTTTTAATTTGGTTGTTTTCATTTGTTTTTCTTATTTTGATTTTGTTTACAATAATAATGGTGTCATAGGACACACTTTCAAAATTGTTGCAAGTTTAAGATTGAAAACAAGTGAGTGTCACTGGTGGGGCCTCTTTTGGATTTGGGGGTTTGATTTTAGTATCTTGGCCACAACATTATCAATTGTCGCTACTATGGGTTAAAAATGTTGCAATTTTAACCTCAAAAAAAGAGGAAATTGTCATTGTTAACACCGCCTTTTAATTTGGTAGTTGATTTTAAATTTTTTATTAGAAATTGATCGAGGATCTAAGGAATGATCATAGAGGTCCAAGAGGATTCATAATGCTCACAGAGGTCCCAGGGGGGTCTAGAAAAGCTCAAAATTTGATAATCTCAAATGATTGAGAAACAAAAATTATTGCATAGAGATAATTGTCATCTTTCCAACAGTGCAAACGAAAAGTCAAATAGATCATGTATGCAAAAGTTATAAGCAATCAAAGTTCAGGTCAAATAGGGAAAAGTCAAAGTTTAAGTCAAAGGATGATATCAACGTGGTACAAGATGATATTAGCAGGGTCACATATGTCACCACTGGAAGGGTGACACATGGCACATGGTTGTACATAAGGTGATGTGGAATATCAAGTTTGCTAGTCATACCTCCAAGTGGACGAGTCAAGTATTGACATGTGGAAAGGTTAGCCAATGAGAGGCTGACATGAGGCATCCTCCCATTGGCCAATATTGGTTAATGTATGTTAAAATTATGGAATCAATGCGGGTTGAACCCGCAACCTCCATAACCTCCCAAAGGCCTAACACGAGCCCCATTACCATCGTGATACTCTATTGGTCCATAACATATGTATGAAATATATTTTATTTAAGGCTTAAATGTGGCACAGTTGGGGGGGTGGGGGGGATGAGGGCCTAAACCATTGACCCTTAGCCCCTAGTCTATGTATTAACCCATATAAGCATGTGTAAAAGTTGCGTATAGAGGCTAGAAGATATACCAATGAATTCACATATGGTATATACCATATGTTATAACAACCAAAAAAATATGTGCTATATATATAGGATCTGTGAGTTTCGAACCCCAGACCTTCCTCCCAAACAAGGACCTACATTAGACTTCTCTAACCACTTTTCCAAATATGGAATTTGTTACAACAACCAAAAAATAAATGCATTAAATAAGATGTCTACGTTAGCATGAAGTTCAAGTATGATTGGTGGGGGGGGCATGCACTATATATGGGAATGGATCCCGATGTCTAACACACATTTCAAGATTGCATGGAACCCAAGAAATATGTAGTACAATGTCTCTAAGTTCATGCCCGAGGTTAATTAGACTTAGAGGTTGCACCATAATGTCTCACATGGGGTTTTGACATTGAATTTTATGAACTTTATACTCATTTTTCACGATTGTTGGCAAGGATCATGAATTTGAAGTATGTTTTGATCATAGCTCGTTTTTAAAAGTCTTATCTCACTATTTCATATATGAGATCCATAATCTCGTTATACATGTAAACAGGTATTTTTCGGCACCTATTCAAAATTTGGTCGATTTTATAGTCAAATTTCTCATAATTTTGCGAGGATTTCAATCGTAAACTCCATTTATGCATTTGAGTAGTGGGATTTTGAATTGTCCTCAAGATTGAATTTTTGCAAGCCCCTATTATAATGCAATTTGGTATTTGAGATGATGGAGAAAAATCATGCTATCTAAAGGGACTTTGAAGATGAAGTAATATGTCAACCATATATGTAATTTGAGTTATTTTATTTTTTATTTTGTTATCTCATTATTCTTTAAGTTATTCATCAATACTAATGAAGCTTATGGGAAAATAAGCATATTCACATGTGCTTTTGCAAATAGTCAAGTGATCATTTATATTCGAAATATGGTTGGATGTTCATGTGTGTTTGAGGGTTATTTCCACTTCTAAGGATTTTCGGACCAAGTTGTTATTAGAGCTGGATTGAATTTTATTTGCAAGTGAATTCTTACGAGGTCCAAATATAAGTGAGGTGAAGGCACACTTGAAGAAATTAGTCCTGAAATTGGTTCAAGGGGCTTCACTTGAAGGAAAGAAATAGAGCATGAATAATTTATGTTTGAGGATGATAAGTAATTTTGAAGGATGTTCCGTGAGATGAAAAATATGGTTAAGGAATTGTGGGAAGACCTATAAATATGGAGAGAAATTCCTCATCAAAATGAAGGTAGTCTAGTTGAAACAATGGTAAAAACTGAAGTAACTGAAGGAGGAGGAGAAGGTGAAGAAACTATAGGTTCTCCTTCATCCCCATCATGATCATCATCATCAACAAAAACAACAACTTCATCTTCTAATGGAAATGAACATTCTATTAACAAGTGAAAAAGTGTTCTAAGAAGTATTCTCATTCTCATGAGTTTCCTTTGTTAAACATGGATGTAAATTTTGATTTTTCTAATTATGATGGAGAATTAAATACATAGAAGTTGGATAATTGGGTCAAACAGATTGAAGTGTATTGGAGAGTACAAAACATCATATAGGATACTTCAAGGATATAGTTGATTACTTTTTGCCTGAGTGACATAGTGTTGATATGTTGGGACATTCGAACAGAAAATAATCTTATTCAACATGCTAAAAGAATTTCTTCTTGGAATGAATTTGTTTCTACATTAAGAAATAAATGTAATCCATTATCTTACATTTAAACATCATTGATTTCTTGGCAACATATGAGACAAGGAAAAGAGAAAAAAATTCACGTTGATACACATGAATTTAAGAGGAAGGCATTATCTTTGGGAATTCCATTGCATACTCCTGAGACTCTTCTAAAGTATATTGGAAGTATCCACTCTTATATTCTCCATACTATATTGATGTTTAATCATACTAATATTAACAAAGTATTAGTAAAATCTACACATATTGAATCCAACAAAGGAAAAAATGTTGAGGAAGAGTCATAGGAGCCACATATTGAAATTGAGAAGCAGTCAAAGGGAAAAGGGAAGAGTAAGAAGATAGCTACAGTGAATAAGGATGAAGAGAAAAATGCTACATGTTCTCATTGTGAGAATAAAGGGCATGATGAGAGTCATTGTTGGAAGTTGCATCCAGAATGGAAGCCGGAGTGGGCTTAACCTAGGAAGGATAAATAGAAGACCATTACCATGGTGCAGGATCTTGGATCCGATTTCGAGGATGAAACTAAGGTTATATATATGGGAATGAAAGGTAAATATTATGTTGCAAGTTTTAGTTCATGTGATTCTTCTTCAATGTCTAAAGTAATACCTTATGGAAGGAAAACAAAATACATGTTTGATTTATGAGTTATCCGAAATCACGCTCAAATTGATACACTTGTTGATAGTGGATCACAAGGGAATCTTATTTCAGATCAAGTTGTTCATAATTTGAGATTGGAAAATAGGCCTCATCTCAGACTGTATCCTTTGGTTTTGATTTGTGATAATGCTTAGGTACACGTAAATAATAAATGCAAGACACAATTCTTGATCACATCTAGTTTCATTGATGAGGTAGAGTTAGACGTGGTTCTACTCGTCATTTGCAGGATGGTATTGGGAAGTCCATACATGTATCACAGGAAGACCATTTTATACAGGGAACATAAAATTTATCATCTCTTAAAGGATGTGATTTCATTCATGGTGAGAGCTCATCGGATGAAGATGACATTAATAGTTGTCACTACAAGGAACATGATAGCTAATGCTAGTATCCAAGATCTAGGTTTACATCCTACAATTGAAAGAAGAATAGGTCCTCTAGTTGATGGTGTTCCTTTTAAGAAGGGAAGATATATTGATGGTTCATTCTCTTTTGCATATCCATATTTAGCTTTTTTGTTCAGTTTATTACTAATTAGTAGATTATGGTTTACTACTACAATAATGAATGGTGGAGTTTGTGAATTTAAGGGAATGGTTAAATTGGTCAGGAGTGTTGTTTTAGTATTTATTATGGTTGTGATGAGTCAAGTGCTCGTTATCCAAGTAGGATGGATGGATCATAATGGGAAAGTGAGGCAAAAGCATTCTCACTTGATTTCTAAATAATCCATACTTTTGGAGGTTCAAAAGTCCTCTAGTGTGATATGTGATTCAAGAGGATCTAAGGAACAGTCATAGAGGTCAAGGAGGATGTAGAATGCTCACAAAGGTCCTAAGGGGTCTAGAAAATCTCAAAATTTTATTTTCTCAAATGATCAATAAAACAACATTATTGTCTAGAGCTCATTTTCAACTTTTCAATGGTGCAAGGGACAAGTAAACAGAGTTCGTATGCAAACGTTATAAGCGCTCAAAGTTCAGGTCAAATAGGAAAAATTCAAAGGATGACATAAAAAAGTACATGATGAAGTCAGTAGGGTTACACATGTCACCACTTCAAGGGTGACATATGGAACATCATCGTACATAAGGTGATGTGTCATATCCAGTTGGAAAGTGATTTAGTAACTGAGTTGGAAATTTGTACCTCCAAGTGGATGAGTCGAGTATTCAAATGTGGAAACGTTAGCCAATAAGAGGCTGCCCTGTGGCATCCTCCCATTGGAAAATATTGGTTAATGTATGTTAAAATTATGAATTCAAAGGGGGTTTAACCTGTGACCTCCATAACCTCCCAAAGGCCTCACAACATCCCCATTACCACCACACGACTCTATTGGTTCTTAACATATGTATGTCATATATTTTATTTAAAGTTTAAATGTCGAACGGTTGAATGGGGGAAGGGTAAAGGGCCTAAGGCATCTAACCTTACCCCTTTGTCTATGTATTATCCCATATAACCATGTGTAAAAGCGACATAGAGAGGATAGCATATATACCAACAAATTCACATATGGTATATACCATATGTTATAACCACCAAAAAAATGTGTGCTATATATATTGAATCCATGGGTTTCGAACCCCAAGCCTTCCCCCTAACCAAAAACATAGATTAGCCTCTGCTAACCACTTTTCCAAATATGGCATTTGTTACAACAACCATGAATAAAATGCATTAATTAAGATGTCAATGTTCGCGTGAAGTTTGGGTACGGTTGGGGGTCTCGCTCCCTATCTATGGGCATGAATCCCAATGCCCAAAACACATTATGATATTGATCATATCCCAAGACAGATGCATTACAATGTCTCAAAGTTTGTCCCCGAGGTTAATTAGACTTAGAGGTTGCACCCTAATGTGTGCCACAGCGTTTCGACACATAATTTTATGAACCTTATACTCATTTTCATGATTTTTGGGAAGGATCTTAAATTTGAAGTCTGTTTTGTGATCATAAGTCATTTTTAAAGGTATTATCTCAGTTTTTCATGTATGAGACCCATACTCTCGTTATATGTGTAAGAAGGGATTTTTTGGCACCTATTCGGAATTTGGTCAAATTTATAGTCAAATTTCTCATAATTTCACAAGGATTTTAATGGTAAACTCCATTTCTGCATTAGAGAAACAGTTTTTTGGAGTGTCCTCAAGATTGGATTTTTTCAACCCCCTATTGTAATGTAATTTGGTATTTTGAGATGATGGAGAACAATCATGTTATCTAAAGGGACTTTGAAGATGAAGTAATATGTCATCCATATATGTAATTTCATTTCTTTTATTTTATGTTGTGTTATCTCATTATTCTCCAAGTTGTTCATCAATATTAATGAACTTTATGGAAAAATATGCATATTCACATGCCTTTTTTCAAATAGTGAAGAGATCATTTATATTCTGAATATGGTCGGATGTTTATGTGTATTTAAGAGTTATATATACATCTAAGTATTTTCGGATCACCAACTCTACCAAGTTGTTAAATCCATGGTTGGACAAGGTTGTAATTTTAACCTCGAAAATAAAAAGGGTGCTACAAGTAGCGCCACTTTTTCATTCGGGGGATGATTTTGGTGTTTTTGACTAAAAAATATGGATTTTAAGGATATATTTCTCATTTTGAGCTCATAGTTCGCGTTAAGTTGGTAACTATGTTTTTTTATTCCTAGTGTTGAAGACTACTTAAATTAACCTCCCTATGTACTAATGTTCAGAAAATATCCTCATCCAAATCGAAGTTGCTTTCAACATGATTACCCAAATCCATGGATAGAAGATTCTTTTTATCTGCATCCTTCTTGTAGTTCTTCGGGTTCGACCTTCGATGTTCTTTCCAAAACTTTTCATCAATGTGTCCATAAATATTGCAATGTTTACAATGGTTGTTAGGATCCTTGCATTGATGTGTATTCATTGCCATTTTATTATCCTTTCACCCTTTCCAATTCTTCTTCCCCTCCTTGGAAGCTTCCTTGTGCTCCTTTTCCTTGGAACTACTTGGCTTCCCTTTCTTGTGTCCTATGTTTTCCTGTTATTTTTCTTGTATGCATGCCTCATCCACTATACTTGTCTAAAAAAACATCACTTTGTTTTGTAGATGGATATATAGAGTACATATAGATTCTTGGGAGAGATATCTAGAATTATGGCCATCTTTTTAAACTCATCGTTGTAATCCTATACACTTTTATCTTGCTTCTTCCTGAAATAGTGCCACTGGATTCGTTGGTCCTCTACATATGTGAAAGGGTATAATTGGTACTTGATGAGGTTTTGAGGTCCTCCAACCTAGTTACTAGGGGATCACCCTATAGCCTAAGTGTGTATGTATGGATTTCCCACCAGGTTAAATTATGTCCCTCTAACTTCAATCTAACAAATGATATTGTTAATGTTTATGCCATTATTATATTTATTTTCATTTAAATAGATAAGAACATCATATGAACAAGATCACTGAGAAATACACATTCACAAGAGACACAACATTTATCCTGGGAAACCCTCTAGGGGAAGAAAACGCAACAAAAACTTCCTTATCATAAATAGCTTATACAATGTTCAAGAGATAACTCAAACCAATACAGATAGTCCTCCCTGTTAACTCCCAAAATGAAACCATTCTTTCGGTTGAATTTTGTAGTGGATATCATGGCTATTGCTAATGTGTTTTCAAAGATTCATTGTGCGCTGTGGAAAGTGCCCACTTTCAGCAGC
>JZKD02S1835790.1:576387-613950 GCA_000966675.3 Picea glauca | reverse complement strand
GAGGTCAGAAGCAAGGAACACACAACGTCATGCTCTACGTCTAACAACAAGGTCAGAAGCATGACTCATCTTGCTTTACGTCTAACAACGAGGTCAGAAGCAAGGAATAAATATATATTCTCCCCCTTTCAGGCAAGGTCCTTTCGAACTATACCAAGCTTATCTCGAAAGTGTTCAAACTTTACACAAGATAGAGGTTTGGTCAACACATCAGCAACCTGTTCATATGTGATAATGTACTGGAGCTTCAAGTCTCTTCTTCGTACCATGTCGCGGATGAAATGATAGTGGATCTCTATGTGCTTTGGCCTGTCATGGAATACAAGATTTTTTGTCAGCTTTATGCAGCTTTGGTTATCACATAGAATCATGGTTGCACTCATCTCCAAGTCAAATAGGCCAATGAACAACTTTCGAAGCCATATAGCTTCGCAGCTAGTATAACATGCGACAATGTACTATGCTTCCGCTATGATGAGAGAAATACTGGATTGCTTCCTACTCTGCTGCGAGATCATGGTTGATCCCAAACTGAAACATCATTCGGAAGTGATTTTTCTGTTTGCAATGCTTCCTGCCCCATTTGCATCAGTATATCCACTCAATGTGAAATCATGATCTCCATCATAGTTGAGACCATAATCCATTGTACCTTTAAGATACCTCATCACATGTTTTGCAGCCACTAGATGAACATGTCTGGGCTTTACCAGAAACTGACTCAAGGTGTTCACTGCAAAATAGATGTTTGGTCTGGTGTTCGTCAAGTACATCAGCGATCCAATAATCGGTCTGTACAATGTGGCATCTATCAATTCTAACGAAGTATCGACCAACAACTTCAACTTCACTTCCATGGGTGTATTCATCGAATTGCATTCTAACATGTCGAATCTCTTTAAGATTTTGACCGTGTACTTCCCTTGGTTAAGGAAGATTCTTTCTGGACTCTACCATACCTCAAGGCCTAAGAAGTAATGCATTAGACCACGGTCTTTCATTTAAAATTATGAGGCAAGTCTTTGTTTATATTCAGTGATGAGATTTTCTTCTCCAGTTAAGAATAAGTCATCCACATATAGTAGTAATATTACTGGTTCATCATCCATAATTTTGAAGTAGATATTTGAGCCTTCTTTACTCTTGGTAAAGCCTAAGCTCGTCAAGAAATTGTCTATATGACCATACCAAGCTCTAGGATCTTTCTTCAATCCGTATAAGGATTTCTTTAATCGACAGACATGAGACTTCCTGTCTTCAACCTCAAATCCTTGGGGTTTCTTTATATACACTTCCTCTTCGATAACACCATTCAGGAAGTTGTCTTCACATCCATATGGTGCAGCTTCCATTTCATCTTGGTAGCAAGAGCTATAATGGTTCTAATCGAAGAGTATCTCGCCACAGGAGCGAATGTCTCTTCATAGTCAATACCTTCCTTCTGGGAAAAGCCATGAGCAAAAAATCTTGCTTTATACTTCTCAATACTTCCATTAGCAGCATGTTTTATTTTGAAGAGCCATATGTAGGATACCCCATCTTTATTCTTTGATCTGGGAACTATTTCCCATAATTCGCTCTTCATTATGGATTGGTATTCCTCTGTCATGGCATCTGCCCATTCTTTTCTCTGAATGGCTTCTTCAGAGCATGTAGGCTCCTCTTCTATAAGATCACACATCAAAGTCGTATAACTGGAGAATAGCTTCGGTCTTTTCACTTGTCTTGAGGTTCCTTCTAGAACACCATACTTCTCTCCATATTGAATAGCTCTCTTGCCCAAGCAAGCTTTATTTTATGGAAGAAGGTCATTTGAGGAGGTACTTGAACTTCTGTTATGTCGTGGTCTTCAGGATTCTCCTCATCAGGGAAAGTTACAACTTCCCTTACATGTTCTGCAGCTCTGGGAAATTCCCTCACGGATTCTACAATCCTGGGATTTACAGGTTCCTCTTCATATACTTCTTCAAGCTGGAATCATCTCAATTTATTAAGTGTTTCTTCTTCATCAAAGGTCACATCCCTATTGATCTCAATATGGTAGTGACTAGGTATGTATATTCTGAAGGCCTTGGAGACCTCACAGTATCCCACAGATATTCCCTTCTTTCCAGAGGGTTCCATCTTGTCTCTTTCGATATATGAATAAACATTGGACAACCAAATATTTTGAGATGGCTTACCTCTGGCTTATTTCTGTTGAACATCTCTTCTGGTGTTTTGAGCCCAAGTGCACTATGGGGAAATCAATTATGCACATAAACAACTTTCATTGCTGCTTCTACCCATAAGCACATAGGAAGATCTTGATCTTCACAGCTTCCAACATGGTTATGTTCTTTCGTTCAGCTACACCATTTTGTTGGGGATCTTGATCCCAACATCTTTGCATAAATTCACAAACTCTTTTGAGGTATATTTTCCTCCATTATCTGACCTGAGTATCTTAATCTTCCTTACAGAAGGGTTCTCTTATCAAGGCTTTGAATTCATTGATCTTGCTAAACACTTCAAATATATCTAGGTCTTTTACAAGAATAAT
Organism: Picea glauca; assembly: GCA_000966675.3. Lineage (NCBI taxonomy): Eukaryota > Viridiplantae > Streptophyta > Pinopsida > Pinales > Pinaceae > Picea > Picea glauca. The sequence goes on along the minus strand of JZKD02S1835790.1, from coordinate 611,408 downwards.
CATTAATGAACGATACATAGTATACATACCCATTAATGGAGGATGATGGCATTAGGCCACACACATATGAATGAATGAGTTTTGGGACTCCTTCTGTCTTGCAATCCCTCTTCGGAAATGGGTTCTTGATGTTCTTCCCTTGTGCACATCCATTGCATATGCCTTCTTGATCAACCTTGAGTTCTGGTAAACTTGTGAAAACTTTGCATATGTATGGTAGCACCTTGTAGTTTATGTGAGATAATCTTCTAGAGTTCACATGGATTCTTTAATAGCGTGGGTCATGGAAGATTCTAAGTGACCCACCTTGTTCTTTTCCACTGATGATTGCTTCATTTATGATCTCTCCTTTAGCACGTTTCCTTATGCAACCTTTGCTATAGCTTCCTCACGTGACCTAGAGCAAGGTCAACAAAACAACAAGCAAGAATAATATCCTTCTTGATAATATAAATAAATACCATGAACGATCATCATAGTAGCTCCTTTAGAGCTATCACTTATAATTTATCCGAAGCAAAGATTATAGGTAAGGAATACAATATGAAATGAGGTCAACACTCTCATAGTGGTGTGACCAAGCATTCTTCCATGGAAATCTGAAACTAACACGCGAGGTTTCTCTTAGAGGAGGTGTTAGTCATATTAGACAAAGTATTTACCTCTATATTATCACATGCTATCAAGTATAATACTTTACAATGATTTCTATCTCAACTAAAGTCATCATCTTGTCATGTGTAACTTTGAATCTTGATTAATCAAACCTGGAGCCTTATCCTCAAGAGTGAGTGCTTTCTTTTCTTCCAGGTCTCCTTCACTCAAGCGACAAGTACTTTCTTCAACCTGTCTGTTGTACTAAGACAATACGTTATCTTGACAGAAGGTTAGGTTAGAGGATAAGCTCTGTGATCAACTTTAAATTATTCTAATAATTTGATCATAGCTTCAACATGCAACACTAATCAAGATAATTTTATAACAAATAGATGCATATTAGAATAATCACACATGGGTTGCAACATTCCTTTGAATGTGTTGGATCTTGAGATCCTTCTGGATCTATGGAAAGAGATCCCTTCTCCTGCAAATACTCTTTAGTATTTAACCATTAACATATGTAAGTACATACCTCTGATAGCATTTGCAGTTACTGGCTCCATCTGGTAGCAGCGGTAATCATTACAAAAAACTTCAATGGTGATTGCAACTGGTTCTACGGATGCAACTGCAACCGGTACTGCAACTGCAGCTGGTTTTGAGACTGCAACTACAACTACAACTTAGGGTTTTATGAGGAAACCCTAATTTTCCAAACTTCAAATTTTGAAATTTTGATCCAGGGGATAGACGCATTGAGCTGAGGCGAGTTAGTTGGTGCAGTCGAAATTTTGAAAATCCAACTTTTACCCCCTCAAACTAGATCTGTGGATTTCTGGACTAGTGCTTCTGGTTTTCTAGTACTTCTTGTACTCTAGTACTTCTGGTACTTCTAGTACTCTAGTTTTCTGGTTTTCTGGTACTTTGTGAAACTAGGGTTCCACTTTTTGAGAGATCTAACCACTGAAAAGGTGCACTCTAAGTGAAAAAATGATCCTTGGGGGAGGGAGCATCTTTCTAGGTGCTTAGGGAGCTGAAAATATTCACTTTTGCAAAACCCTAATTTTTGGGTACGGTAACAGTGACATTTTTCCTCTTGCGAAATATGCTTCCTTCAGGTTGGCTTTGATACCATGTTAATTTTTATGCCATTATTATAGTTCTTTGCATTTCAATATATAATAACATCATAAGAACAAGATCAATAAGAAATATGCATTCACAAGAGACACAACATTTATCCTGGGAAACCCTCTAGGGGAAGAAAACCCAACCAAAACTTCCTTATCATAAATAGCTTATACAATGTTCAAGAGATAACTCAAACCAATACAGATAGTCCTACTCAAGAGATGTGACACTCTTCTCTCTCTCTCCTTTTCCAGTAATAGATCAGAACTTGTCTCTCAAACTGAGCAAGTGAGTTGTGTTCAAATGAGGCGCTAGCGTCCTGTATTTATACAAGTTCTGGCATGTGTGAAGTGTCTCTTCACTGGCAGGGCCGACTTCTCAATCTGGGTGGGTAAACCCACCTTTATTATATTTCTGGGTCTCTTAATTAACTGTTGGGGCCGACTTCCTATTTTGCCTATTATAATTGTTTGTTGACCAATCTGCAAAAGGGGATTTGGTCCTAATACAATTACCGACATGATTAATCCCCAATGGGGATTAATCCAATGAATAAAATAACAACAATAATAAGAATTCTCTTCACAGTTACATTATTTAAACATATATCCTTTGTTTTTCATATATATGGCGAAACATGAAATAAAATTCAAGTTGTTGCAACCAATGATTTAATTTTAATGCATCAATCGCACCTTCGTATGGATTTATGTCCATTTTTTATTCCATATTGAATAAATACTATGAAGGGTTTCCGGTAGTGGAACTTGGCTTCTCTTTTTTGGGTTCTTTCCGTAACTCCTTTGCTAGGTCCTTGTTATCTCCCAGTTTCCCATATGATCCAATATGTGAGTTTGAGCCTCCAACTTCTCCAAACGGTCCAAGATTTCTTACTAGAGTTACCATGAGGAGGGACATATTGTGAGATATGTCACCAAATTTCTCTTCCAGCCTCTCAAATATCTCATTTGTTGGATCTCAATGGTTTGTATGGATAGAATCCTCGGGCATGGCTACGGTTCTGCAACTTTCTTCTTAAATCAATTCCTAGATCCCTGCAACTTTACATAAATACCCTAAGAAACAAGACACTAATACCAATATGATTTGGAAATTTCTATGGATATTCCACTAGAAATTATGTCACAAGAAATCTAATAATATATTGAAATCTTTGTTGTGAAGGTTAGTTTCCTTTAGATATTAGATTAGTTAATTACTTGTTTTCTGCTTAAAATGTATGAAATAGATCAAATGAAAAAAAAAGGAATATAAATAAATCATCATAAACTATCCACAAATACACAAAAGATATAACCTAGGAAACCCAATATGGGAGAAAACACAACTAGAAGGTGAGTTCACATTTCTCACTTTTCTTCAAATGAAAGTACAAAGAAAGAGGAACTCTCTATGTACTTTCCTTTGAAACTTTAGCCTGTATGGATAGTACATGAAATCTCCTCCTCTATTATTATCTCAGAATACCACTCATAGGTTCTCTTATCAGCTATGGAACAAATACAATGCTAAATAACATAATCCCTTTTCCTCGAAGTAGCTTGATATTTAACATCGCTCGATAGCCATCTAGGGGTAGGGTTTTGACTTCCACAACCCTCAATTGTGATATGGTTTTGGACCTTCTATAATATTATTGAAATTAGATGCATGGATATCCCCATATGCATGAGTAATGGGGGATGATGTGGCATCCACTTGTACCATGGTGGTCAACTGAGTAGGTCAACTTGCAAAAGGCATAAATTTTGCATACGAGCTTTGATTGATGTGATTTTTGCATTGTTGGAAATTTATCGATGTGTATAATAGTTTCAAGGGGTATACGATAAATATAATAAAGTCTTGGTCCCTAAAAATTTGATTTTATTCCCAAAATTGGCTCTGGATGGTTTCAAACCCAAATTTCCCAAACTAAGACTTGTCATTAAAATGAGCATGTAAGTTCCTCCAATTTTTTCCACTCTAAAACCATCGAGATAAATGAAAAATAATATAATGATCCAATATAGATCATGTTCTCATGCCAAAAAATTTGTATTAGTCCCTTAGTTGCTCCAATTAACTTTAGGTCAGAATGAGGTATCCTACCAATGAAGGCTCACAAATATGTTTGGATATTTGCGTTTAGGTTGTCTCATCTATTAGAATACTTTCGAAGGGTTTTGATATTTAATTTCATGAGATAAGAGGTTTGTTTCAGAAAATGATGTTTTCTTGTGATATTGATAACAATTGATTGTGATAATACACGTCACGTTGCATCACAGTTTTGAGAACGAGTTTTATTAACAATTTTTTTACAAAACATCCACAACGTTTCTAATAATATGATGATTTTTTTTTTAAATTTCAATTCTTTTAATGACTAAAATGCTCCTAACAACAATCAAACTCGTACTTTTTAACAAAGCCAAAAATAATTGACATTTAGCTATCCTAGATTTTGGTTTAAAATATTCTTTAATAAATTTACATGAATGATAAAAAATAATACGGTTACGTAACTTACCTCGAAGTTATTATAGACCACTTTCATCCACTAGAATGTGTTTAGGAGTTCTTCTCCACAAACTACTCAATCTACATAGGGGCGATGGACATGTAGTATAACACTCTTGACCTCTTTGTTGATGTGAATATTCTAGTGTTCGTTCCACAACAATCCATTCAAATCCCCTCTGCAATGTATGGTTCTACTATTTCTCTCATATAGATTTATATTTATTCATGTTTTAACATAAAAAATTGTACTTCTAGGATCCATGGAAATAAGGTATCAAACTTGCTTACATCTATGTGTTAGCTTTTCTAGATCTTGATAAAATGCACACATTGGAGGCTTGAGAAATATCCTACAACAAGTTGTCCACACATTAGATATTACTTTAAAAGTAAATAAAAAATATGTTAATTCTCCCTAATTTTAATCAAAACTCAATGAAGTACTAAGAAATGTAAATGGAAAAACCTTATGATGGTTGTGGAGCTTGATTTTATTCCTAATTTAGAGGCCTTTGTTTGTAGCCATGTCTATACCCCTTGAAGACTATACACCCCTCCATGTGGGGTCTTAGAGGCTCATCCCCCTGACTGGGGGATCTAGGGGGAAGGGGGACCCGACGGGGGTTTGGTGGTGAAACCCCCTAATGAAAAATTTCCTTGTAAATGTATATTGTAATTTCATAGTAAATATGGACCATTCATTATAAGGTCGTAGATATGACGATAGAAGTTATGTTAGGGTTTTTTTTTCTTAGAGGGAAACCCTCTTTTAAGATTGAAGACTCATAAAGAAGAAGAAGTTGTTGGTGGACGTAGCCCCACATTGGGGTGAACCAGGTATATCCTGTGTCTTGATGTGCTTTGTGCGATGTGAGTTATGATGTTTATCTTCTTAATGTTATTGTTATAATGTATGATGAATGCATGTGTTGTTGTTTCTTATTGCTTAATGGTATTAATGATGAATAAATGCTAGATCTGACATAATGTTATGTGTTAAGTGATTATAAGTTCTTGATCTTGATTGTTACTGTGTTGATCTATAATAAGGGTTAATCTGCGATGTGAATGATACTCATGAAGTAATACTTATTGTTGTCTAAGTTCCCTGATGAGTGTTATAATCACAGATATGTGTCCCATCTTGGTTGTAAACACTTGATTCGTACAACCCCCCTACCTCTACCTTGGGTGAGACTTCATCTACCTTGTAGGTGTTATCACTGAAATTTTGTCCGCAAATGGTCACAGGAATCCAGCATCTGTAGACACTTATTAGTTCATTCATGGCCTAGAAAATGCATTTCCAAAGGGCACAAACTATACAACTGGTTATAAAATTGATATGTGCAGAAACGATACAGGAAGTGTGCGCATGTGCGTGGGCCAAAAAATCCAAAACAACGCACATGCACCCGATGCACGACTATGTACGACAAAATTCATGCACTCCTGTGAATAACACATTTATGGTTCTTTTCGGCCCCTCACCACTTCTGGTTCAGCTCCCAAGCTGATTTGACCCTCAAATCTGAGATGAATCTGAGTTGGGGACTAGTCAAAGAACTAAGGGTGCCCTAAAGGGCCCCTTTTTCACACTAAAGAACGATCGGATAGTACCTCAAATATTTGGTATAAAAAGAGGCCATGTCTGCACTATGAATTCAAGGATCTCATTGTATTGTTATGCTGCCTCTATTCTCATACAAGGAACCTCTTTCTTTCTTGGAGCATACTAACATCATTTCATTAAGCTATTCACCTCACCTCTTGAGGGAATATGCTTGGATTTCTTCACCATTTAATTTCTAGTTTTCCATTTGTAAGAACATATCTCACATAGGGGATTCAAGAGCTCTCCCTTGGAGGAAGAGAGGATCCATAAGTCTCCCTTTATCTTTGGTGTTTTCCCACTAATATAATTTCTCCATTGGTGGCATTGATCAATTCCTTGATTGATTTTGGTTCTAATTTCCTTATGCACTTTAGTTTTGTTTATTTAGTTATTATTAGTTTAGTTGTTTTTTAATTTGATTTGATTGAGTCATTTGATTCATACACTAAATTTTGTCATGTTTAGCAGACCCAACTGGACTTGCGATTGTCCCTCTTTTTTCTCATTCAAGTGGAAAAAATGATACAATAGATTGGCGACCATAATGGGGATAAGGTATCAATTTCCTCCCGATTTGGGTTGTTTGAGCACTTATTTTTTTATCTATTTACCTTGCAAGGATCATAACCGGCCTAGTCCTGTGTGCAAAGAGCTTAATTCAGAGTTGCAAGAGGAGAATTTCCTTTAAAATTTTCTCCCAGATGCGTATCAAAATGAGCACGAGTTTTCCATCCCACAGGTGTGTCTTCCAAGAACTGTGCACCAAAAGAACTGTGTTTCCCAACGTATTCTATGCACAGTGCACCGACATGTCCTTGTTTCTCTGCACATTGGTGCCATATGTGCCTCTGTCTAAACTAGGACCTGTGCATATCTCTAGAAATCCAACATTGTAAGAGTTTTTTGTGATGTTTTGAAGGATCCTAGCCTTCTAAATATTGATTCTATGCAATTTGTAAATGCACCACACTTAGATTACCTCTCCACATGAAGGTTTAGTCAAAACATAGGTACTTAGGGGGTTAAAGGGAACCATATTTCTCCTCTTTTTCTTTCATTTTCCCACATGGATGGCTTGTTTTGATTGTAAAAGTTAAGTTAATATCATTTTCGATCAGATATATAAATACTTGCATTGGGACCAAAAATCAAACTTCAATCATTGAGTATGATCTTCTCTCGCACCATAGAGGGATCTTGAGAATTAGAAAAACGATTGAGGGAAGATTTCATCTCCCTTAAAAACAAAATATTTAGGAGAGGACAAAGCCCCCCTAGGGCTCCTCTTAATTTATTTTTTCAAAACATCTTAAATTTGTAAGGTCCCATACATGGCCACATGTTGCAAAGATTAGGATAATTTTTGAATCTACCTTCTTAGTTTACATCACTAGGGGAGTTTAATGATTATTGTAATGGGCCCATACATTCCCACATTCTTGCAATCTACGATAGTTTTCTTAGATTCAATCACAATAGGGATTTTAACGGATTGGTAAGGACCCACATTTCCACATTCTAGTTCTTTAGGGACTTTAAAATTTCCCAAGGTTGTATCAATGTGGTGCAGAACCCGACCCCGACCCTCGGGACAAGATCCGCACAGGATCGTTCTAAATCTACCCTGAATCAAATTGACTTTTTGATTCCTCCACAGGGAATCCCACACACACACCATAGTGTTTTCCACGGGTCCTAATAGGTATGCCCACGTGATCAAACACAAGGCATCAACCCAAATATCTTGACCAACAATATGATTGTGCCCTTTTTCGAATCGGGATTTCGGGCTTCACGATATCGTGATTCCTGTTGTCGAGTTTGTTGTCTCTTCAACCTCTGAAACCCGAAATGTTGAATTGCCTGAATCTTTGGCCACGTCCTCCTCCACAACTGCATCGTGTTTCGCGACTTTGAGAATTACGATGCAAAGGAACCTAATCCCTTGTCTTCGAAAACAACGAAATGTCGAATCCTGATACATTTAGCAAAGGCTATCTCCCCAACGGTTATGAACGAGACTCTTTCTCCGATTCAGAGTTTCAGAATTTGCAATTTCGCGAATCCTGATGCAAGGCTTCTCGACTCTCCAACCTTCGAAACCCCGACATGGTCAACGGAAATTGACACTACCTGGAAACGAGTATGTGCCACCTGTCTTCTTAGCTACCCTGTGTCTTTGTCATGGATTCTTGCCACCTGTCACTCTTTCCAGTTTTCGGGACTTGAACAAGCCTTCAATTGTCTTTCCCTTACCGCTTCGAAATCGCGAATTTTGAAATGGCTCCTTCTACGGAATCAACGGTTAATAGCCTCCCTCTAGATCCGATGGCCCATGTTATTTCGAGCTTCCGGGTACCGAGAGTTTGAGACTCTCAATTCCAAACCACTGTCTTCTCGGGTTTTCGAACCCCGAAACACCGAAATGCCAAAATGCCACTTCACCAATACTTCTCTTTTCTTGACTTCGGGGTTTCTTATGTGAAGTGCCCCAAATCCTTGTCAATGGGTATGCTGAAAGCCCGACCCTTCAAATGTCGAAATGCCACTTCAAGGATATTCCAGGTTTTGCAACTTCATAGTTTTCAATGCAAAGGCCCCTGGCTCCTTGTCATCAAGATTCTCGAAATTCTCAATCCTAAATTACCGAAATACCAAAATTCTACACTTAACAATCCTTTTCGCGATCCGAGAGTTAGAGTGACCAAGGATTTTTGCTTACACTCCGGACTTACGAATTCTGAATCCCCGAAATGATCTCACGCTCAAAACAGATCACGATCAACGATCCACGTTGATTCCTGATACCAAAGTGATGGGTTCACCCAACTTCTAACCACCTTGCAGCTTCACTAAATCCTACGGTCCTCGCAACTTCGTGAGTTCTCCATGGAGAATTTCAACCGTCCGATTCACTCCTCAATGAATCTCTGTGAAACGAGCCAATTTTCTTTCATCGGGACTTAACCTTCTGCGTGTTGATTCAGCTCCCTATCCTCGAATACTTCAATATGTACATGGCTTTCTTTGGTAAACTAGCTCAAGGTATAAGTTCAATGTGATGGATTATACTCTTGATAGGTGGCAATGAACAAGGTAGTTCGTCCACTACTATATCATCAAATTCTTCCAGCAAGTCCTGGATTTCTTCTGGTAAATCATCTATCCTTGTACTGGTCAAAAAAATTATGGGCTTCCTAACCACAATAGATTGTGTGTCTTCCTTCTTCTTAACCTCATTAAGAAGTTCCTTCCCACTCATGAGAAGTATAGTATTGCTCATTTATGTTTTCACCTCTTTATCCTTAATCAACAACAACATGTGAGTCCTACCATTCTTCTCGAGGGTGTACGTGTTCTTTCTCCCATCATGAATCATGTTCCTATCATATTGCACAGTCTACCCAACAATAGATGAAAAACATCCATGGGAATGACATCACATAATATTTCATCCTTATATCCTCCTATTTTAAATTCATCTAAACATTGTTTAGTAACATTTACCTAATGTCCTTTTTGTAGCCACGAAACTCTGTATGGGCTTGGATGTACAACAGTCTCCAGCTCCAAATTTTCTACCATCTCTGTAGATACAAGATTGTATGTGCTACCGCTATCCACTATGACTTTGCATGCCCTGTCTTTGGTTTTGCAAGCAGTTTGAAACAGACTGTTTCTTTGGGCTGGGTTCTTTGCCTCCTTCTCTGGCTTCAAGAGAGCTTTCCTCATCATTAAGGATCTTCCGCCCTCAGCATATTTTGTCTCCACATTCCATCCTTGAGCTTCGGAAATGTGATTTTCACCACAATCTTTTTTCTTATCTGGACACTCATAGGATTTATGTCTGATATTTCCATAGACAAAGCATTTTACTTCACCGCCTCTACCTCCTCCTCTTCCTCTAGCTCGAGGAAAAGTATTTCTGTCAGCATACTACCCTCTCTGTGAGCTTCCTCCTCTCTCATGTTGAGTTTGAGGTTTATTTCCCTCTTCTTTAGATTTATGAGTTCTTTCTTTGGCAATTGTTTTGCCTCTGGATTGACTTCTACCTCAACCTCTTTGACCTTGTTTCTATCTCAACTTCTCTTCAGCTTTCAGATCTAACTGATAATAATGTTCCACATTTAGAATGATCATCATGCTCATCTCATCTTGGATGTCATATCGCAGAGCATTCATGTACCTGGCAACTTTTTCATCATCGCTTTCCCGATGACCTTTTCTAATGTTTATCTTGTAGAACTCTTCAGTGTATTCTTTCACTGACATCAACTTCTATCTCAAATTTTACATCCTCCGAAACTGAGTGATTTGATAATCCTTGGGTATAAATTTAGCTTTCATCTTTGTAACCATTCTATCCCAGCTCTTGATTTTTTGCTTGCCCTTGCAGTGTCTGTCAGCCTACAGTTCATCCCACCATAGTGTTGCATGCCCTTTAAGTCTAGTAACGACATGTTTGACTTTCTTATCTTCCTTGACATCCTCATAGTCAAAGTATTTATCTAGAGCTCTAATCTAGTCTAGAAGCTCTTCAACATATAGGTTTCCCTCATACACTGGAATGTCCATTTTTTCTTTGGCACCTATCCTTGCAACAACCCTGAATAGGCATTCATCCGTAGCATCTTCGACTGCAACTTCTTCTCCTTCATTTACAACTTCATTTTCACTGTCATCCTCACTGATATACCTAGTGTCAAATGTGCGTCTTTGTGTTGTCTCCGTGGCATCAAACCTGGAATGTAACTCATGCATTTCTATTTCTCTTACTGGATTAGGAATTGGCATTGGCCTATCTCTTCTTCTCAGTGGCATGGATGTAAAATGTTTCTCTTTTCTTTGCTCCAGAAAGAAAATAACTTGTTCTGAGCTCTGATACCATAATTGGTGTAGACCCCGACCTCGACCCTCGGGATAAGATCCGCACAGGATTGTTCTTATAGGTCCCACACACACACCATAGTGTTTTCCACAGGTCCTTATACGTATCCCTGCATGATCAAACACAAGGCATCAACCCAAATCTCCTCATCAACAATATGATCGAGCCCTTTTTCGAATCAGGATTTCGGGTTTCGTGATATCGTGATTCCTATTGTCGAGTTTCTTGTCTCTTCAGCCTCTGAAACCCGAAATGCCGAATTGCAGAAATCTTTGGACGCATCCTCCTCCATAACTGCATCGCATTTCGTGACTTTGGGAATTCCGGTGCAAAGGACCCCGATTCCTTGTCCTCGAAAACGTCGAAATGTTGAATCCCGATACGTTTAGCAAAGGTTCGCTCCCCAATGGTTATGAATGAGAATCTTTCACCGATTCAGAGTTTTGGACTTCACGATTTTGTGAATCCTTATGCAAGGCTTCTCGACTCTCCAAACTTCAAAACCCTGAAATGGTCAACGGAAATTGACACTACCTGGAAACGAGTATGTGCCACCTGTCTTCTCAGCTATCCTGTGTCTCTGTTGTGGATTCCTGCCACCTGTCACTCTTCCCAGTTTTTGGGACTTGAACAGGCCTTCGATTTCCATTCCCTTAGCACTTCAAATTCACGAATTCTGAAATGGAACCTTCTACGGAATCAACGACCAATAGCCTCCCTTTATATCCGACGATCCGCATTATTTTGGGCTTCCGGGTACCGGGAGTTTGAGACTCTCTATTCCAAACCACTGTCTTCTCGGGTTTGTGAACCCCAAAACATCGAAATGTTGAAACACCATTTCACCAATACTTCGCATTTCGCGACTTTGGGGTTTCTTATGTGAAGTGCCCCGAATCCTTGTCAACGAGAATGTCAAAACCCCGATCCCCGAAACGCTGAAATGCCACTTCAAGGATATTTTGGGTTTCACAACTTCAAGGTTTTCAATGCAAAGGCCCCTATCTCCTTGTCATTAGGATTCCCAGTATTCTGAATCCCGAATTACCGAAATCCTGAAATTCCATAGTTAACAATCCTTTTCACAATCCGAGAGTTAGAGTGACCAAGGATTCTGGCTTACACTCAGGACTTACGAATTCCAAATCCCCAAAATGATCTGATGCTCAAAAAATATCACGATCAATGATCCACGTTGATTCCTGATGCCAAAGTGATGGGTTCAGTGAACTTCTAACCACCTTGTAGCTTCACTGGATCCTACAGTCCTCGCAACTTCGTGAGTTCTCCATGGAGAATTTCAACCATCTGATTCACTCCTCAATGAATCTATGTGAAACGAGCCAATGTTCTTTCATCGGGATTTAACCTTCTGCACACTGATTCAGTTCCATGTCTTCCTTTGAATACTTCAAAGGTGTTGACCCTCCTAAGATTTCTATTTGAACCTCAAGTCTCGAAACGACTCCTGCATGCACTCTTTGTGACGCTCTTTCAAATACTTCTGTGTATTTGATTCTTCGACTCTGTGCACTCTCGACAACAACAGTCTTTCACTCTTCAACCTTAGTTTATAAATTCTAAGGCTTCAACTAGACTGCGCACAATTTTCATGACTTTTGTGCTTCACCTTCACTTCTGCGGGAAATGAGAACAATGGTATCTCTTCTAAGCTTTCTGAGATAAAACTCAAACTTTTGTCAACACACACCTTGCAGACATTTCATTGCACTCCTTGCAAAAACTCTCAGGATGAGAAACAATTGAAACTCATTCTTATCGTCTTTCAGACTTCATATAGTTAACATGAAATCACACATTCAGCATAGCATTGAAACAAATGCATAATAGAGAGAATAAAACAACTGTAAGCATACCATTCAACATATGTAAACAACAAACATCATAGCACCATGAAATCTGAGTCAAAAAGCTTCATATATTAACTCAAGTGCTCATGTACATGGGTTCTTCTCTACAACTTTCTTCTTCTTCTTTATGCTAATGATACAATAATACAAGAGTGAGGGTGTCTATATCTGTTTTCCCTCCTACACTCTAAACTGTCTAATCTCTTAATTCCAATCTACCTACTTTCAATAATAGACTTAAATGCTTATTACAATTTGAGATAAGGGAGTAATCCCCCCAGATCTGTTCATATCTCCTAGGTATAAATGCAAAGTATGCCTTCTTCCTAAATATTACATTAATTCTTTTAAGTTCAAAATTCAAAACGTTGTTCATAAAAATGTGCTCTTTTTCCATCTACATGTCCAACTTCTCCTTTGGCTAGGTGCGTTCTTTTGGCTTTGTATGATGATCCTGCATCACAATGGAATCTAGGAAGATAGGTAATAAAGACTTGTAAAGGACCACACAAAGTCCACATGTTGCAAGGTGACACCTAACTTATTAAAAATTGGACACATTTTATCACTTGCTCACACACAAAGTCACTACAGACTCACATAATTTCATCTCGAATTGTGGAGTGTGAAGTAGGTTTCCTCCAAAGGGATTATGAAACGTCCCACTATTTCTTGAAGGAAATATCCACTCCCACTTAATTCAAACAAGATTGTTTCATGCCCCCAATCTCTCAAACAACCACATCTAATTTTTTTTCTAAAAACTCACTATTTTTTCCTCCACAGGAGGTTCCAAAAGGAATTTTTTAGTCTACGTAGGGTCTCAGGGATAGGCATCCAAATAAATCCTCGTTATCTGGTTCTCACATCTTCAAACATTAGAAGTTGACAAATAGAGAACTTTGAAATCCTCCAAGTCAAGTGTTCCTAACACCATAAGGCAAGGAGATACCCGTGAAGGGTCGAAGGCCAAGGTACAGTTGTTTTGTGTGTCCCCCCTTGAGGCACCCACCTCTTGGATGGGATCCATCCCGTGACCCATTTTTGAGGCCAAAAATCTAAATGTCACACTTTGACCGAGGTACCTAGTGGCCAAATTTTAGGACATCTACCCAGGTGGAAATTGTGAGTTGCAATTGCACCATGATCAGATTTTGTGTTTCTATTGGGAAATATCATAAGATATTTCAGGATATGCACCCTCTACCCCTCATTATAACTGATGATTTCATCCTTCACTAGTTCCTCTTCTGGTGGCTTCAAACCCCACTGTTGAGTGCTATTGGAAGGTCCAGTTCTATTTGAGAGGAACAACGTTACGTCTTTTTAGGACACGAGAATTTGTTTTCTTTGTTCTCCCATGTGGACAAAATCCACCTACCCACATGTATGATTATTTTCAATTGATTTATGTATGATGCTCTTTTGATTACATGCGATTGTGAGATATATTGTGAAGGTCCATATTATACAAAGTCTCTTGCTCATTTGGTTCTCTCATCACCATTTTACACACATTCCACTTTTCTAGTCAGACATCATAGGGGACCTGTAGAATCCCCGTCCTTCCAGACACTTTCAAAATCTCCCTCCTATCCTAGGAGGATTTCCTAGTTTCACCAACTCACCAACCCAACCCTCTCACGTGCCTATGAGTGCTAATATATTGGGATCAAATTTTCTTGGTTCCACTTTAATTGGGTCCACTTCCCAAGGTCATCCATCCACTAACGTTCCTTCACAAGGAAGCAAAGGGTACACTTCTTCCCAAGGGGGAAGTCCAACCCCAGCTAACCCCCCTCAAGGGTTAGGTACATAAACCGCTCACACTATGGCCAGAACTAATCCTCCACCACCACTCCAAATGTCATATTTGGCCTCCCTCAACATATCGGATCTGAGTAAGATTACCAATGATGCTATATTGCACGACCCCACATGGCCTGCAATGCCCACCAAACTACCTTTAGACATTCCCAAGTTTGAAGGAAAGGCGGGAGAATATCTCGCCAACCATATCATGACCTTCCACTTATAGTTCTCTTCAAACAACATCATGGACGACTCTGTCCTATTAGGGTTATTTCAATGCACACTCACAGTTCCATCAGCCAAATGGCATGTGGACGAAAAATCAGAGTCCCATGTGACTTTTGAATCCATGGCCAAAACATTTTTGACCTTATTTCAACTACCAACCTGTCATGACAATGGTCTTGAACTGCTCTTTGAGTTCAAACAAACCTCAACCACACATATCTTTGACCACATTCATGAACGGTGTCGGTGACATAGTTTATGCAAAGCATAAACTACCAAACAACAATGCCTCGATTTGTTTCTCAGATCACTCATTCCTCTCCTTCCCAAATATGTGGCCTCCACCTTCCCCCAAAGTGAAGAGGAAGCCATCAGAAAATCCCAACAGTATGCCCTCATTTATGCATTGTTAGGATACTTATATATGGTACTACTGGGTGCCCTAAGACGCGTACCATTTGGCCAAGATAAACCTGTGATTTCTCACTCAATGGATGGACTGATTGGTACCACAACATGCCACAATACGTACACCCAACCACCACCTATGTACGGTACAACTCAATATATGCCAATATATGGAGGACCCCCTTATTATCCTCCTCCCCCTTATCAACAACCATACCCTGTTTCCATTCGTCCACCCATAAGTGGACCCTTGCCGTCACCCATGATGCACCCGATTGTTCAACCAATTTCTGGTACCCCCTCTACCTCATATTACACCCTGAGCACTAGTGAAAGTGTTATGCCTTCCTATGCACCCTACGATTCATTACCACAAAATAATCCATACTTTCCATTTTTTGGTCCTCCACAACCCATTGCGCCTCCATAAGAACAACCACATGGTGGGGTTAAGTTTTTTCAGCCCTCCCCATTCAGAAATTTCAAAATATTGAACAACTAAATACGGTAAATCCATCCCATCAGCCGAATAATGCCAAAAACAAAGGAAAACACCGAAACAATAATAACCCAGGACTAGGTGGAAACAACTACCAATAGAACCCACCCGGTGGGGGAAACTAGAATCAGGGGAACCAAAACCCCCAAGGGGGCAATAAAAGAAAACACCAAGGGAGGAAAAAAAACAACCTCCGAAAAAACTTCCCTTGTTCTCTTTGTGGTGAGCATGGTCATTATACTCACCATTTCCCCCAAATTTCCAACTTCAAAAAGATGAAAGATTTTGTGAATGCACCACATCCACCAATGCCAAATGTCCCTTAGTAGTCCCCACAACATTATTTTCAACAAACACCCCCAACTATGTTTCAAAAATCTAGTCCACATAAAGGTGTGATGAATACCCAACAGGAGATGCATCCTACCCCACCATAGATGGGACAATCTCAAAACCCTGGGAATGTAGTAGATAACAATATCCTCCTCACTAGCGAAGAAGAAATTATTCTACAAATGCGCAGTCATCAATACAAAACAACCCCTGAATATACTCCCACCACTTCAGAAACAACTACACTTACATCCAGACAACCTTTGATGATTCCACACCCTAACACTGAACCACCGCTTTGTATTCCTCGCACCCCATTATGACGAAATGTCAACAACCCTCAGGCTAGGGTGACACACAATTACAGTCTTGTCGATGACTTGGCGCAATATCCTGTAGCCATGTTGGTATTGGATGTCCTCCAATTATGTCCCACCCAACATAAATCATTTCTTTCCTCCTTGGGGGAAGTCGACGCTACTGATACTAGACTCATCAAATTTGATCTAGATTGTGGGGAACCTCACCTCCCTACATTTTCATCTTTCCAGATACCATTCAAGATTCAGAACATCATGGTTCATCGATGTATCATCGATGAAGGTGCCTCCACATGCATCATGTTCAAAACTGTATGACAAAAACTTGGCTCCCCTGAACTAATACCATCCTCCATCACTTTAAGAGCTTGTGATGGATGGCCATCCTCTCCTAAAGGGCTCTTTCAAAATTTCCCCATTGAACTCAGGGGTAAAACCATCCTTATTGACATTGAGGTTATCAAAACCCAACTTGATTACAATATATTGTTTGGACGTAGCTACATGTATGCTATGAAGGCAGTGGCCTCTTCTGTGTTTCGAACGATCATGTTCCCCCACAACGGGAAGAACATCACCATCGACCAAGTTTCACATTATGAACCTAACCATTTCTCCAACATCGATAACATCTTACCTCTTGTCCGCCTCAGTGTCGACGCCTATCTACTCATGGATATGGGTCCCAAAATTTTAAAAGATCCTTCCTTACTGGGGGCATACCATGGAGCACCATCGCTTATACATCCCTCAGCACAAGTGTGTGTCATCTCTTCCAATGCAGCTGAAACTGGAGATACCATTCCTCCCACCAAGGCTTCTCCACTCCCTGACATCCCACTAGTCACATAAATCCCACCTCAGGAATCCCCTGAGAACCCTACGACACCACTTATCCATGATTTCTCTCTCCCCCAGAGTCAAATCCCAGTTTGGGAGACAGACCCCCAAGCCATTACTCAATATCCCTTATTCTACCCCCCACCAGGAGTACAATATTTCCAGGTATCCACAACGCTTTCCCTTTCCAACATGGTGTTGGCCATTCCAGTATGGTATATCCACCCACCCTGCGATGGTTCCTCAACCATCCATACATCCCTAAACAAAGGGAATCCCAATGCAGATTCTAGTCCTAACTCCGATGGTACCACCCTCACCCCCACTTTCCCACACCACTACTATGACTAGAGGAAGACATAAGAATAAAGAGCTTATCACTCCACTTCCTCCCCGAGTTCAACCTCGCATATTATGCGAGAGAGAAGGACACCCCACAAATATATGTCCCTCTCTCCCTGAGTTACGTAATCAGATCCAACTCCCTTGAGCGACCACATTGTTCATTGATTCACTAAGCACACCCAATACTTCCACTACATCCCCTACTACAGGAAGTAAAGGGTTGAAAACCAAATTCGCATGTTCCATCTATTCAGAGTGTGGCCACTACACTCATCATTGCCCCTCACTACCTCAGTTTCGACAGACTCTAACGATAGTATGCCAGAGATTTCAACAAGACCCCCTCCACCCATGTCATCGAGTACTCACAACACTGACATCCATTATGTCATGACGTAAGTCAACAAACAGATGTGGTGTCCTTTCTCTCTTTGTGAATCACTTGATAATTTCACATACCAGTGTCCTACGACCATCGAATATAGGTGTCGTCAATTGGCCCTTATTCAAAATCCTTCAACCAACTCACTTCCCTTGATTCAAGTGATTCCCCCTATTCCATATCCATATACTATCCACATTACCTCCCCTGAACCTGACTCACTTCCCACCCCTCCATGGTTCATGGATAGACTATTTGAGGATTTTCCACCAAATCCCCCCAATTCTTTGGTTCATTTCCCTCAGGAAATCTTACCCCCACCCATAGTTCACAGCCCACACTGCATGAACATCTTGTTTATGTCAAGCATGCCATTGCACCATAGTTGTAAGACACCCTCTACATCTTCACCACCTGAAGACAATCACATGGTGACAGTCACCAACATTACTTCCCCAGATCTCGTACCTTCTCTCCTTTTCCACTGCGACGAAGATATCCTAGAGGAACTAACTGCACCTAGTTTCCCATGGAATACGCTCCATCACATAGTGATCTTTCTCTTAGAGATAGCCTTTGAGCCCTCTAGCCAAGCCTCCATCTGTGCAATCAAAACAAAAGATTTTATTCCATCCAGGTGTCTAGAATAGTTCAACAACCCTATCCCTACCCCTGATGCTTTTGAAGAAGGCAACATGGTTGAAATTTCCCCCACTGTCAAAATTGATATTTCCATCAAACCTGTAATTTTAGAATAAATCACCATTGGTTCCGCATGCTCCCCTGAGGAACTCACATCTCAATCATGCTTTTCCCAAATACAAATTCCCCACACCACATGCCCGGACCACTTTTGATGATTTAAAAGTGGTTCTCTCCAATGCCCCTTTAATCGGTCCACCCAACTATGATCATGATTATATCCTCTACTTGTCATCCTCATCCATGTTAGTAGCAGGAGTTCTCTTCCAACTAAGGGATGATGGTCACGAGCATGTCATTTATTACATTAGTAAAAAAAATTCAGGGCCAGCTCTGAAGTACAATCCTGAAGATAAAATCAACCTCGCAGTTGTCCTTGCAGTCCATAAATTGTTTCATTATATCTTGCTTCATACTACCAAAGTCGTGTCTGATTCCAACCCCATGCAGTACTTTCTTAGTCGACGAAAAATTAATGGAAAATTTTCTTGATGGATCATCAACCTTCAAGAATACGACCTAGAATTCACAACTCCCCCAAAAAATAAAGAACTCATCCTCATCGAGATCATCATGGAATTTCCCTTAGATACTACAAGTTCACCCATCAATACTAATTTTCCCGATGAACGCCTCTTCTACATTCCCTCGGATGACCCCTGGTATGAAAACATCCTCGTCTACCTTCAAACACAGAATTTTGGAACCCATCTCTCTCAACACAATCATCAACGCATTCACCATCAAGCCCCTCGATATCTCCTTATCGATGAAATCTTATATCGACGAGGGGTCGACACCATACTTTGTCTATGTTTGACCATCGACGAAGCCGACAGAGTCCTAAATGATTGCCACAACGGTGCCTATGGTGGCCACCTCTCAGGGATGTCCACTGCCCATAAAATCATTCGAGTAGGCTACTTATCGACCACATTATTTCATGACTGCATCCACCATTTGAAGGGATCTGGAAAATTCTATCTTTATGCGAACAAAGCACGAGCGCCACCTGCTCTTCTACATGCAATCATCATTGGCGACCCATTTTTCAAATGGGGCATATACTTCATGACTTGCAACCCTCCATATAGAAGTGGTAACTTGTACATCTTCGTTGCAATCAATTAATTTACCAAATGGGCCGAAGCCATGCCTACTTTCAACAATACTGCTGACGCTACGATGTGTTTTTCTTTAATCACGTCATTTTCTTCTTCGCAGTACCACTACTGCTAGTCTCTGATCATGAAAAACACTTTGAGAATTAGATCTTTATTGAACTTTACTCAAATTTAGGCTTCTCCAAAGAGTTCTCCTCCCCCTACTACCCTCATTCCAATGGATAGGTAGAGGCAGTTAACAATGTCCTTAAAATCATGTTGTAGTGTATAGTTAATAAAAATGGCCAATTGGCATCATATGTTGTTTTCCGCACTATGGAATTATCTCACAGTAGTTAAAACTGCCACTGGGTTTACACCATTTTATATTGTCCATGGGGTCGAAGCTACTCTGCCCATCGAGTGAGAAATTCCCACATTGTGCACCGCTATCGAGCTATTACCTAACACTTCTCCAATGGAGCAGCGCTTTCCAAACTTAGAGGTTCTAGATGAAGACCATCGATTTTCATTACAGAACAATGAGGAAGATAAAAAATGGTTGAAGGCCACCTTTAACCGCCATGTCAACCTTTAGTCATTTAATGAAGGAGACATCTTTCTTGCCTACGATATTGCTCACGATACCCTCGACCATGGAAAATTTGAGTCATTATGACATGAACCCTACATCGTCCAACATTGTCTCACTAAAGGTACATACAACATGGCCTCTCTGGAAGGCTACCCTCTCAAAGAACCCATCAACGGGGTGTACTTAAACAAATTTTATGCCTGAGTGTAGTCATTCTCCACTAGGATTTTTATTTTTTACACATGCATAGATTTTTTAGTCTTTTGTTTCCCCTCCATGCGCTATGTTTGATCTACCATTTGTGTCATTTACAGATGTCTCCTTCGTCAACCTACCACATCGGTTACGCTGACAGAGCTATCCGATGGACACAAAATATCTCTTCGGCTGCTTGGGCCCTCTATACCCCCTCACATGAACTTCTCCACTCCAGCGGCATATGTTTGGGCTCAACAACCAATAACCAAGAATATTACACAACCATCATTGGCCTCCTTGCTGAGGCAAGTCACTTTCATATTCATCACCTTAGCGTCTTACTAGATTCCCATATTGTCATCCTGTAGCTCAACAATGTGTACAGTGTCTGCAATCCTTGCCTCTTCCGAAAATACCTGCACCTTAGACTCTTATCTCGACATTTTGATTCAATTACATTTTCACATATTCCAATACAATTTAATCAAATAGAAGATAACATTTCTAACCTAGTATTATATTGGCATATATCACATTAAGATATCATCACACATACATAAAACATTAAAAATCTGTCACAGCATATAAATTAGGCATCATAAAAAGCATCGCAACAATATCATCACATGTGAACATTATAGAGATCATAAAACATGTTTATCCACATATATATAACAATTAATGTATCATCAATGTTTAGAAAATGGTACAAATTGTACATATCCCATAGGAAAGTGAACCCCCCTCACCCCTATGAGCACAAAAAGGTATTACACTACCCTATCCCATGGGAATGCAGGCCTATATAAAATAAAAAATGTACAACAGAGCACTCATAGTGCCTCTAGAGTGCCACCACCAAGTCCTCTATATGGAGGAGGTGCCCCACTAGCTAAGGGTCCTCCAGGTCTGGGGGGTAGTCACCCAGTCATAGTTTCCCCCGCTACATATGCTATGAGGATTAGGGTCTACAACTCTATCGGAATGCCTACGCACTACTCCAAGACTCCCTCGTCCTGGATCCAAGTTGACATGCCCTTGAGCACCCCTTATAGCACCACCTCCAACCAGCGATGAAAATACTCAAGCACCCCACTGGCCTTTACCGGAGGAGCATACGATGGCCCTGGATCAGGGTCATCAAATATACACCTCTTGCAAGCTCTCACATCATCTTCTGGCCTCGCCCCATCCTCATCCCTCTAACATTGTTCTCCCACCTGTGGCGGTCTCACTGGCCCTTGGCGAGATGACTTTGCCACCACTGTTACCTCTCAACCTCCCAGCCCCACATCTGCAACCACACAAACAAATGATAGAATCAACATCCATCAATATATAAACATATGCTATACTATCAAAATCACAAAACAAAAAGTACACTAACATGCCTCTCTGGTCCCAAACCTCCGCAGGAGGCAACACCATATTTGGGTCCTGGTGGTATTCCATCCCACCATATGGGTACCGCAATATGATCTATTGCATCTAGTGCCACATACATGGTAAAGTAGTCGTAAAATAGTGCCCACCCTCTCCACCTCCATTTCTCACAAAAATAGGAGCCCACTACATCAATCATGGATTTTATGCCTCAACTGCCGACAACAATACTCTAGGGCACAACATGGGAACCCTCTCCAAAAACCATGCCACCAAGATAGATCCAAAGGAAAAATCACCTGATTCAGCAATCCGATACCGATTGATCTTCTCAATCATCTTAGTGTGCAACAACAACTCCCATGCGAAGAAGTCACCATCCAACACTCTTTTCATGATGACCATCTAACCACCACTAATCTGTTGTGTCACCAAGGACCCATAGATCCTCCCAATCATAGCAGCGATGCACTGATGCAGAAAATCGTCCATCACCTCAGTACGAACCACTGAACCTGACATAATGTTTGGACCCGAACAATACCTCTACCCCACATCCGCCAAGTGGACACCTATTGTCAACTAGGGATCAACAGGTAGGGCCATTCCCCGAAAAGGGAGCCCTATCAAGAAATAGACATCATTTCTAGCAGAGAATGTTAGTTGCTCCCCTCGCACAATGAAACACTTCAGATCAATGTCCCACATTGAAAGAAAAAACTGTAATAGGTACTCTTGTTCCTGTATCATAGGGGAGTTGAAGAACTTTAGCAACCCACAGGCTGCCAGAAGTCCCTGGATGCCCGACTCATATCTCACTGCCTCCTTGAGGAGCTCCCAATCCCTCTCTCTCCAATGGATTGAAATCCCATGTTTATCACCTTCATTTACACACAAAAACACTTGCTCAACCCTCATCATTATTTTAAAACATCTCCAAAAGAAAATATAAGTTTTTTCAACACCCAATGTTGCCTCCAATGCGCAACTATTATCCCCACAGGAGCGCAAACATGTGCACCTGTTCTTTCCATAGTTGCGCACAATGTGCAGCTGTTGAAGAAACAAACACACATCTAATTCACGTCTATACCACCCATAAGTGTGCATCAATGTGCACCTGTTCTCCCCACATCTATGCACTAATGCACAACTGTCAGAGCCACAGTTGTGCATAGTTTGCAATTGTATTTTGAACAGACGTGCATCCAATGCGCACCTGTTTTCTCCACTCACACACCCCCGTGCATGGCTATTTTCCACACAGTCTCACATCATGTGCAGGAGAGGGAATTATACATGCACATCTCAGCGTGGGTATCCATCCATCTCCCACGCACTAGTGGGCCCACCCCTACAAAATTCTCTAGTACGGCCATTCGTACAACCCTGCCGAGAAAGTAACCCTAACTAATATGCACAAGGATGAGACCACTAACCTGGCTCTTACAAATCCCATATTGGTGGAATCGAACTCCCGTAATCATCAAATCTCCTCTAAGAACTGCAAGTACAAATCAGGTGGAATTGTGGGCCCTACAACTATATATCGCCCCCTTTTCCAAACGTCCACACTCAATTACAGGGGCTCAGAGTCTCTATTTTCCGATCCATGTTCAGCCATGGGAATAGGATCCTGCCACCTACACAGTCACATTCTGCAGGTCACCATCCATCCCAAGCCCCCGAGGAGCATTTTTCGGACGTCATGTTCAGGTACGCCTGCTCATGTTCAAAATTATCAAATAGTCGTTATATGTTCTTTATCTTCAGATATTGTTCATGTCATTTTTTTGGTTTTCATGTGTGCAGGTAATTTCTCATCACACACCAACTTCTCCCCTTCATGTATATGATCGACACTGCCATGTATTCATTCCCTATGAATATTCATTCAATCTCCTAGCCACACCCTCCGACATTTTCCTGTAGTTTCCCCCCACCCAGCTTTGCATTACTATCACCTCCACTATATTTCAAGTACTGTCACCCGGTAGCACTCTCCCCTACATGAGTTTTCCCATTCATATTCCCCTTTGGCACATTGACACTCATGCTTATTTCACCCCCTAGGGATGGGAGTCCTTTAGTCTTATGCATGTCCGAGAATCAACCACATACTCCTTTTCCTCATTCTTTTAGCTTTCCCAAATGGACTCCAAAAATATCTCCTCATGGTTCTCGTTTGACTGCACCTACACAATCAATTTCATCCACAATCGTCCATTTCATCCACAATCAATTTTCCCATCTGCAAATTCCCTCCATTCATTTACCTCATACAAAAACCCACCCATGGGGCCCCAACCATCCACCAGTTCTCCATGCAACTTGCACCCTCACAGGCCAAGCCATCTTGCAATGGGGTACCCATTTTTGTATCTGCACACTTATCCCAAATTATTCTTTATTCATTTGGTAATTGTAAAAACCCTTTGTTTCCATCATTTACATATCTTTTATTGTTGCTTTTAGCAACCTTGTTTTTCTAGCAAAGAAACCTGTGTGTCCCTTGGTTGGGGCACTCATTACCTTCTACTCTTATTGACATCGTCCATAAAACCTTGAGTATCCCATAGTCCATGTACCCCTGATCTCTGATTTTGTCCAACTTTTCATGCCTCTAGCACAATTTAACCCATGTCTAGTCATCCCCTTGACACTAGATCCAATTTCACGGTTGTTGCCACTCATACTTCACATGTATCCCCAACCGAGGGTATTCTTGATTCTCCCCACATCTTGACTTCGTCCATGTACCTCATCAATTCCTAATCTCACTCCAGTGGATTTCGTGAATCCCTTTGCTTCTTAGGGTCATGTCTCCCTTTCTGTCAACATCATCACAGTTCCCAGAAGGGGGACAATATCTTGACTCTCATTACCTTTACAATGTGGAGTCTCGGATGGCATAGGGAGAACCATAATTGCTCCCTATTGTCATTGACCCCCATAACATTTGACTTCAACACAATCTCATGGTACGGTGGGTCTTACTTTGTAACTATTGCAGTTGTTTTATAGTAGTCAAAGACCTATGAAATTTACTTGATCATCAATGCCTACGAGTTATCGACACTTCTTACAGGTGTCATCGCCTCTTTTCAGAGTATGTTAACCATTAGAATCGTCATCTGCCATTATCAAAATACATCGGTGGGCGTTGCAGTTATTTACATCAGCATACAACTTCAGTTATTGTCTTACAAATTTGAGTTACATGACACGAGCATGGGGCATGCCCTCCTCGTTTGTATAGAGTTTTTATTTTTCCCACACCTAGAGAAAGGTTTGGGTCCCACATTTTCCCCTCTCTCTCTGACAAGTCTCTCTTGCAATTCTTCTCAGCACTCCTTCTTACAATTGTACTCTCAGTAGAATAAGCATTGATGTATTTCGGCTATAGGTATGCTCCTAAACTCACACATTAGGGGGCATCTATTATCATTGAAATTTTGTCCACAAATGGTCATAAAAATACAGCATCTCCAAACACTTATTAGCTCATTCATCGCCCAAAAAATGCATTTCCAAAGGTCACAAATTATACAACTAGTTATAAAATTTACATGTGAAGAAAAAATACACGAAGCACGTGCACGTGCGCATGCCAAAAAATCCAAAAGTGCGCAAAATCCATGCACTCCTGTGAATGGTGCATTTATGGTTCTTGTCGTCCCCTCACCCACTTCTGTTTCTACTCCCAAACTGATTTGACCCTCAAATCTGAGCTGAATCTGAGTGGGGGGCTAGTCAAAGACCTAAGGGTGCCCTAAAGCGCCCCTTGTTCACACTAAAGACCAGTTGGATAATGCCTCAAATATTTTTTATAAAAAGAGGCCATATTGCACTATGAATTCAATAATCTCATTGTATTTTTATGTTGCCTCTATTATCCTACAAGGAACCTCTTTCCTTCTTGGACCATACTAGCATCATTTCATTAATCTATTTACCTCACCTCTTGAGGGAATAATCTTGGATTTCTTCAACATTTATTTTCTAGTTTTCCATTTGTAAGAAGAGATCTCACATAGGGGATTCAAGATCCCTCCCTTGGAGGAAGAGGGGAACCATACATCTCCCTTTCTCTTTGGTGTTTTCCCGCTAATATAATTTCTCTATTGGTGGCATGAATATTGGTCAATTTCTTGATTGATTTTGGTTCTAATTTCCTTATGCACTTTAGTTTTTCTTCTTTAGTTGTTTTTTTATTTCATGTGATTGAGTCATTTGATTCAAACACTAGCTTATGTCATATCCAATAGACCCAATTGGACTTGCAAGTGTCCCTCTTTTGCTCATTCAAGTGGCCAAAAGGATACAACATTAGGTGTTTCCGAAAGGGCCGGTAGTTACGGTTTTGTTGGTGCATTGTTGAAGCATTGAACCCTCAGTATGCCCCTTATGCTAACAAATGGATTCGTTGTCGGGACCTGAAACTGTGATTGTTGGGAACTAAAGAAAAGATAAATCTTTGTGCGTACATCTATTGCTGTAGTGCACAATATTCTACTTGACTTGTGAATCTCTATGCTAAGAAAGAAACCTGATCTAAAGAAAAGAGGTAAGATCTTAAAGCTTTGTTCTCTGGTAAGGGTAAGATAAATGGAATTTTTTTCTTCAAAAGTATGAATCTAGGTATGTTTGATAGATTTTTTCCTAGTCTGAAAACTAGGGCATAGTCAGAAGAAAAATTTAATCTAAATTAATTTGATAGAAATAGAGAAAGATATGTTATTCATGTGCATAGAAAGAATTTTTTGAAAAATAAGTGGATGCACGAACCTAGAAATAATTTTTGCAGATTGCAGGTGCATCATTGTGATCCCAGTGCACAGTAAAGGAAAGGTTCGAGCGCGTTTAAAAGAAAGAGAGTATTGACACTATGTTATAATTGAAGAAGATCGGGACATCTTTCTAAGGAATGCGCTGGTATAGGTCCAATTTTTTTTTGTTGTAAAGATATTGGTCACGAGGTTGGGGATTGCCCAAGGATGATTGCTAAAGTTGAAAATATTAAAATGAGACAAGAAAAATCTAAAGAAATTCAAGAGGCTAAGAGTATGTTGGGGAATCATAAAGAGAAATAATCAGAGACTATGTTAATATAGTTAAAATAAGTAATGGATGATCACAGAGACATCAGTTTACCATAAATCCCGAAAGAAAAACAACGCATACCTACAAGAATAGAAGACTTCGACATCGACTGTGTATTGGATGAAGAAACATATGGGAATATTATGCCAGGAAGCACTTGGGGAATTTTGGGAAGGCCTTCTATGATACCTTCATTGGGAAGGATAAGATTGTTTAAAGGAAAGATTATAAGCCTATGTGGAAGAGTTACTAATATACCTATTATTGCTCATGAAACATCGACTGAAGATGAATTTGAAGTCATTAAATTTGTTGAGAACAATGCCCCTTTTCCACTTTTATTAGGTAATACTTGGATTAAGAAGGATGAGATCAGAAGGAAAGCAGAGGAGGAAGCTATAGAATAGAAAAATAAATAACTAAGGGACTTCATAACCAGAAAAATAAAGCGACTAATAGAAGAACAAGAACACAAGTCAAAGAAATAGAGGGCCAGAGAATTAGCAGTCAAAGTTGAAATAACACAAGAAGGATTAAAGAACCTGTCCATTAAAGAAATAAATATATCCACCACAGAAATAGTAAGAGAAGGGGCATTAACCTCAGAATTTGTAAGAGCACATCAACAGTGCGAATTCCTTTCACTAGGAGAGAATAAGAATACAAATGGGAAGAGGATTCCATAAATTGTTAGAGAAGCTCAGATCACAGGAAGGAAGGAAAGAAATCTCAGTAAGAAGAAATCGAAATTAGATAAATTACAGGAATTTCTAGAGAAGACTTCACAGGAGGTACGCTTGCAGACCATGAACCTCGTCGGAACAACATAAACACACAGAATAGGACTTCACCATGGAGAAGATATATGACCCTTGGAGGCTCCTTGACCGTTAGAATGATGCCCCAGAATGGATAGAAAACCCAATTATGAGAAAATGGAACTTTGAGACCATGCCACAACGAAAGGATTTGCATTGATGGACACATTCCTTCTCGTTGGAGGAATCTGTTATGACACTTTCTTATTTAATCTATCGAATGTTGCGCTGGGACCACTTTTTTCCACCCCTGAATATCCAAGATAACAAATAATCCATTGTATCACGTTGTTCTTTCTATACCTTGCCATTCGTTTGATTACCTCTCTTGTCTATTTTCCTACCTGATCTATTTGGTTACAAGTGTGAATGTTGGGTGAACCTATCATGTTAGAGAAGTCTATGGAGGATATTATCGTGGAGCTCATGGATGAGAGAGTTATGTATGTAGGAATATAGGCATCATCGATCGGGGGAATGCAAGCATTCCCCTCGACTGGATGTCGTTCTAGTCGAGCTAATGAGAAGTGAAGAAAGCACCGCGACGATCTGGCTAGCATTAAGTAGATCACGTTGGTCTTGCCAGATTATATACCTCCTTTGGCTAGCACAGTTAACTGCGATAGTATCCCATGTGACTTTTAGTATACATTGATCATTGCATACATCCCGAAGGGGATACACATAGTTGGACCCTAGTTAGGATAGATCCCAGCCTTGAAGAACAATGAATTTAACCTCGGTGATAGAAATAACTACGCCATTCTTGCGCCCCATAGGTATTTGATCAGGACGACTAGGAGGAAGCCGCACATAGTCTCCTCACCATGGATTAGGGAGCTATCATAGTAAACGATCCTAAATGTAATGAAGATTCCTCACTTTGGCCGACATCAGAAGGTTAACGCTTGCATTAACATCCATTTGTCGTGCTACCATGGAGGGTATATGTGGATCGATAGGCGTGTTACTATGGATCTGAGGTTGATCCACTTGATTACAGGACTGAGCATGCAGGGACTGGACCCTCAGCAGTTCTACCTAGGGAAGACTTGAGATCGCTCCCTGGAACAACGCATAAAGGAGGATTATGGCGATGTAGAAAAGGGAAAGTGAGGCTACAAGGTAGCCTCTATCTAGGATGGTGTAGTATGCCTATCTTGACATCTTATAGTTGGAAAGATCATCAAAAAGAACCATCCCATGCAGGTCAGAGGATTCGTAGTGGACATCGCAGGAAAGTGCGTGGAGGGGATGCATATGAACTGGGAGAATTACCTCATCAACGATATCGAGAAAGACTGTCACGAAGCACATGATAAGGGATATGAATTCCATTTCAGTTGGTTACTGATATTGATTTCATTTATCACTTGGTAGATGCTAGAAAGAGCGACATTTCCAGAAGTTGAGCCATCAGAGTCATTGGCTGCAAGGTTCTCCATCTTGTGGTATACAAATGATATGTCGAAGCAGTGGAAGTCGAACGCTGTGTTCCAGTTCTACTACCAACAACTGAAGCATGCTATTGAGGTATTCCCATAGATGAAATCAAACACATTTCACCGGTACAGACCGTTAGCGAAGTTCCGCGTAGATCAACACTTTATTTATATCACTGCGCATAGGGATGAAATCAAGGAGAAGTTGTAGTACTATTATAAACCAATCGACGAGGATATGGAGGAGATCATCAAATAATGGTCGATAGAGTTCCTTGTACTGGTTGACAATGCAAAATATGACCCCGACATCAATGGAAGCCCCTTAGTCACCTGGGTCGAGCATGTCGAGCAGAGGAGTGGGAAGAAAAATAAGAAAAAGGAGGAATTGCATAACATAGAGGCTGATGAGTAGGACACCACCTCAGAGGAAAGTGGGCCTCACTCTCCCTCAAGAGGAGGAGGAGGAGATGAAGTAAATCAATAAAGAGGAGGGGAAGAAGTAGAAAATCTAGGAAAAGGATAAGTTACACCGCCGAAGGATCCCCTTACCAAGGTTGAAAATCGAAGAAAAGGAAGGTTTCTCTGCAGAAACCCTCGACAAGAAAGAATACATGCATCAATAAGCCCAAGATGAAGTCCACTCTCACAGAAGACTATGTCGATCTAATCACCATGGTCGTGGAGGATGCTTTAGAGGATATCTTGCAGCGATATGGAGAAAAGTAGGAGACGTTGTATGAAAGAGTCGAGAAGGAGATAAAGGAGATATACCAAGCCATCCATTCGAGCCGCAAAGTACCCACTATGCCTTATTCATCCAATATTGTAGAATTGGGGGACAAACCCACCCAATTATGAATACTATCATACCCAACAAAGGCTCGGCTTCAGCAAGTCCAGGACGAAAAGGAACATGATACATAAGCCTTGAAGCAAGAAAAGGAGGAGGTGATGGAGCAACTTCGAGTTGTGTAGTCCTGTGTAAATGCCTACAAGAAGGAGAAAGATGAAATTTGGGCGATGTTCGAGCAGAACAATGTGAATATACAAAAAGAAAAATACCAGTTACTCGTAGAGGAGACTGCAGTCAAAGAAGCAGTGACTAAAGCACTTCGCTCTATGTTGGGATTGTCACAGGAGGAACCAGAGTCAGTTGAGATGCAATTGGGGAAGCTCATTGAGGCCATTCAATAGCTTCAAGAAAGTATAACGGAGTTATAAATCCAAGCAGTGTCGAGCACTTTGCAAGAAGTGCACGACCAAAGGGAGGAAGTCGCTAAGAGTTCAATTGGAAGGATTAGGACCCTCACCTTAGAATGTAAGTAGTTGAGTGATCGAAGTGCACATACCTATGAATTCCTCGCAGAAGATATGAAGCTGAGGAAACTTGAAGCACAACTCCAAGAGGCACAACAACAGGAATCCACCGTGCAAGTGCAGATGAAGCTACTCACTGCGGTCGAGAGAATGAAGAGATCATAGGAGCAACATGCAGTCCAACAATAGATTACTGCGATCTAGAGCAGAGTCATGGAAGTTACACAGAGACTACAGCTAGTGTAGGATGAAGCCTACACTATTTTTGAATAGATTGAAGGACAAGGCTCAAAGCTAGACCAAGTGGTTATGATAGTGGAACAACACCTGGAAGGGCTTGTTAAAGAGAAAATGATTAAGGAGTTTGTTGAGAAAGAGGCTCTAGAGAAGCAACAAGTTGAGGAAGACTGAGCTAATCTTGGGGCCTTTGAAGCAGTTTTTCCTAGATATGAGTGAGACGAGATGAGTCACAGGTGATTGTTGGGGGCCTGTTGGCCCTTGACCAATTTTTGAGGAAATATTGGTTGTGGTTGACTAGTTTTGGGACTTCGATGGTCTGGTCGAAGATGAAATGTTGAGATCATGGGATATCACTTATTTTGTGTTCTTGTGGACCCAACAAAGGGTTTACTAGGGTTTATGTAACAAGTTATGGGATGTCAACTCATGGGTTTACCCATGTTTAGGCATTTTTGTAAATATATAAATAAGTAGCTAAGCAATGTAAGAAGCCTGGTTGGTGGGCTATATAGAGTATATGTTGCAAGTGATAATTCTTGTCTTAGTGCAAGAGGTTGTACGTGGCTTTGTGAAAACAGACTGCGTAGAGTGAGGCTTTGTGCCTTGACATGATTTTGGGAAGGAGAATTTAGTGCACAACGCACAGATCTCCTATCCTATGTGGAGTTTGGATCTATGGATTTGTGCATAGGAGAAGATGAATGTAAGAATATTGAATACTAATAAAGAAGAAGAAGTCGTTGGTGGATGTAGCCCCACACTGGGGTGAACCACGTATATCCTGTGTCTTGATGTGCTTTGTGCGATGTGAATTATGTTGTTTATCTACTTAGTGTTGTTGTTATAATCTATGATGAATGCATCTGATGTTGTTTCTTAGTGCTTAATGGTATTAAAGATGAATAAATTCTAGATCCGAGCTAATGCTATGTGCTAAGTGATTGTAAGTGCTTGATCTTGATTGTTACTGCACTGATCAATAATAAGGGTTAATCTATGATGTGAATGAGACTCATGAACTAATAATTATTGTTTTCTAAGTGCCCTATTGAGTTTTGTAATCAAATATATGTGTCCTAGCTTGGTTGTAGACACATGAGTCCTATGCCCCCCTTACCTCTACCCTGGGTGAGACTTCATCTGCTTCGCAGGTGTTTCCGAAAGGGTCAGTAGTTAGGGTTTTATTGGTGCATTGTTTAAGTGTTCAACCCTGGGTATACCCCTTGCGCCAACAATGCTTAGGAGGTCAAAATCTAAGCAAGGTGAAGGCATGCTTGAAGAAATTAGTCCTGAAATTGGTTCAAGGGGATTCACTTGAAGGAAATAAATAGAGAATGAATAATTTATGTTTTAGGATGATAAGAAATTTTGAAGTATGTTCCTTGAGATGAAAAATATGGTAAAGGAATTGTGGGAAGACCTACAAATATGGAGAGAAATTCCTCATCAAAATGAAGCTAGTCCAGTTGAGACAATGGTAAAAACTGAAGTAACTGAAGGAGGAGGAGAAGGTAAATAGCCTTTGGGCTCTCCTTCATCCCCATCATGATCATGATCATGATCATCCTCATCAACTTCATCTTCCAATCGAAATGAACATTCTACTAACAAGAGGAAAAAGTGTTCTAAGAAGTCTTCTCATTCTCATGAGTTTCCTTTGTTAAAGATGGATTTAAATTTTGATTTTCCTACTTATGATGGAGAATTGAAGGTAGATAAGTTGGATAATTGGGTTAAACATATTGAAGTGTATTGGAGAGTAATAAAAATCATACATGATACTTCAAGGACATAGTTGATTACTCTTCTCCTGAGCGAAACATTGTTGATATGGTGGGACAGTCAAACACAAGATAATATTATTGAACATGCTAAAAAAAAAAAATCTTTGACTGAATTTTTTTGCTGCATTAAGAAAGAAATTGTATCCATTATCTTACATGCAAACATCAATGATTTCTTGGAAACATCTGAGACAAGGAAAAGAGAAAAATATTCACACTGATACACATGAATTTAAGAGGAAGGAATTATCTTTGGGAATTCAATTACATACTCCTGAGACTCTTCTAAAGTATATTGGTGGTATCCACTCATATCTTTGTCATACTATATTGATGTTTAAGCCTACTAATATTAACAAAGTATCAGTAAAAGCTACACATCTTGAATCCAACAAAGGAAAAAATGTTCATGATGAGTCATAGGAGCCACATGAACTTGAGACGCAGTCAAAGGGAAAAGGGAAGAGTAAGAAGATAGCTACAATGAATAAGGATGAAGAGAAAAAGCCTACATGTTCTCACTATGAGAGTAAAGGGCATGATGAGAGTCATTGTTGGAAGTTTCATCCAGAATTGAAGTCGGAGTGGGCTCAACCTAGGAAGGATAAATAGAAGACCATGACCATGGTGCAGGATCTTGGATCAGATTTTGAGGATGAAACTAAGGTTATAGCTATGGGAATGAAAGGTAAATATTATTTTGCAAGTTTCAGTTCATGTAATTCTTCTTCAATGTCTAAAGTAATACCTTATGGAAGGAAACCAAAATACACGTTTCATTTACGAGTTATCTGAAATCACACTCAAATTGATACAATTGTCGATAGTGGATCACAAGGGAATCTTATTTCAGATCACGTTGTTCATAATTTGGGACTGGAAACTAGGCCTCATCTCAGACTATGTCCTTTCGGTTGGATTTGTAATAATTCTTAGGTACACATAAATAATAAATGCAAGACACAATTCTTGATCACATGTAGTTTCATTGATGAGGTAGAGTTAGACGTGGTTCTACTCATAATTTTTAGGATGGTCTTGGGAAGTCCATACTTGTATCACATGAAGGCCATTTTATACAGGGAACATAAAAATTATCATATCTTAAAGGATGGGATTGTGTTCATTGTGAGAGCTCATCAGATGAAGAGAAATTTAAGAGTTTTCACTAGAGGGAACATGATAGGTAATGCTAGTATCCAGGATCTAGATTTACATCCTACAAATGAAAGAATAATAGGTCCTTTGGTTGATGTTGCTCATGTTAAGAAGGGAATATATATTGATGGTTCATTATCTTTTGCATATGTATATTCATTTTTGTTTTTCAGTTTATTACTAATCAGTAGATTATGGTTTACTACTGCAACAATGAATGGTGGAGTTTGTGAATTTAAGGGAATGTTTAAATTGGTCAGTAATGTTGTTTTAGTATTTATTATGGTTGTGATGAGTTAGGTGTTGATTATCCAAGAAGGATGGGTGGATGATAATGGGAATGTGAGGAGAAATCATTCTCATTTGATTTCTAAATAATCCATACTTTTGGAGGTCCAAAAGTCCTCTAGTGGGAGCAGTGATCCAAGAGGATCTAAGGAACACTCATAGAGGTCCAAGAGGATCCAGAATGATCACATAGGTCCTAAGGGGTCTAGAAAATATCAAAATTTGGGTTTCTCAAATGATCAATAAAACAACATTATTGTGTAGAGATCATTTTCAAATTTTCAATGGTGCAAGGGACAAGTCAAACAGAGCTCGTATGAAAAAGTTATAGGTGGTCAAAGTTCAGGTCAAATAGGGAAAAGTCAAAGGATGACATAAACATGGTACATGATGACATCATTAGGTTGTCACATGTCACCACTTCAAGGGTTACATATGGAACATGGTCGCACATAAGGTGATGTGGCATATCCAATTGGAAAGTGAGTTAGTAACTAAGTTAGAAATTTGTACCTCCAAGTGAATGAGTCAAGTATTGCCATCTGGCAATGTTAGCCAATGAGAGGCTACCCTGTGGAATCCTCCCATTGGAAAATATTGGTTAATGTATGTTAAAATTATGAATTCAAAGGGAGTTGAACCTGTGACCTCCATAACCTCCCAAAGCCCTCGGAACATCCCCATTACCACCATGCCACTCTATTGGTTCTTAACATATGTATGTCATATATTTTGTTTAAGGTTTAAATGTTGAACGATTGAAGGGGGGAAGGGTCAAGGGACTAAGGCATCGACCCTTATCCCTAGGTCTATGTATTAACCCATATAACCATGTTTAAAAGACACAAAGAGAGGCTAGTAGATATACCAACAAATTCACATATGGTATATACCATATGTTATAACAAGCAAAACAATGTGTGTTATATATATCAAATCCATGGGTTTATAACCCCAAACCTTCCCCCAACCAACAACCTACATTAATCTCCGCTAAAAACTTTTCAAAATATGGCATTCGTTACAACAACCCTGAACAAAATGCATTAATTAAGATGTTGATGTTAGTGCGAAGTTCTGATACGGTTT
>JZKD02S1835790.1:561769-576375 GCA_000966675.3 Picea glauca | reverse complement strand
GTTGTGCCCTATATATGGGAATGAATCCTAATGCCTGAAACACATTATGAGATTGAACAGATCCCAAGATAGATGTAGTACAATGTCTTAAAGTTTTTCCCTGAGGTTAATTATAATTAGAGGTTGCACCCTAGTGTGTGTCATGGCATTTCGACTCATAAATTTATGAACCTTATACTCATTTTCATGATTTTTGGGAGGGATATTAAATTTGAAGTTTGTTTTGTGATCATAAGTCATTTTTAAAAGTATTATCCCAGTTTTTCATGTATGAGACCCATAGTCTCGTTATATGTAAGAAGATATTTTTTCGTACCTATTCGGAATTTGGTCGACTTTATAGTCAAATTTCTCATAATTGTGCAAGGATTTTAATGGTAAACTCCATTTATGCATTTGAGTAGTGGATTTTTTGAGTTTCCTCAAGATTGAATTTTTGCAACCCCATATTGTAATGTAATTTGGTATTTTTAGATGATGGAGAATAATCATGCTATCTAAAGGGACTTTGAAGATGAAGTAATATGTCATCCATATATGTAATTTGAGTTCTTATATTTTATGTTGTGTTATCTCATTATTCTCCAAGTTATTCATCAATATTAATGAAGTTTATGGAAAAATATGCATATTCACATGTGTTTTTTCAAATAGTCAAGAGATCATTTATATTTCGAATATGGTTGGATGTTTATGTGTATTTAAGAGTTATTTCTACATCTAAGGATTTTTGGATCACCAACAATGCCAAGTTGTTAAATCCATGGTTGCAAAAGGTTGTAATTTTAACCTCGAAAAGAAAAAGGGTGCTACCAGTAGTGCCACCTTTTCATTTAAGGGATGATTTTGGTGTTTTTAACTAAAAAATATGGATTTTAAGGATAGATTTCTCATTTTGAGGTCACAGTTCTCGTTAAGTTGGTGACTGTATTTTTTTCTTACTAGTGTTGAAGACTACTTAAATTCACCTCCTTATGCACTAATGTTAAAAAAATATCCTCATCCAAATCAGAGTTTATTTCAACATCATTGCTCAAATCCATGGATAGAAGATTCTTTTTATCTGCATCCTTCTTGTGTTTCTTCAAGTTCGACATTGGATGTTCTTTCCAACACTTTTTATCAATGTGTCCATCAATGTTGCAATGTTTACAATGGTTTCTAGGATCCTTGCATTGATGTGTATTCATTGCCATTTTCTTATCCTTTCACCCTTTCCAATTCTTCTTCCCCTCCTTGGAAGCTTCCTTGTTCTCTTTCTCCTTGGAACTGCTTGGCTTCCCTTTATTGTGGCCTATGTTTTCAAGTTATTGTGCTTGTATACATGAATCATCCACTATAATTGTCTAAAAAAAATCACTTTGTTTTGTAGATGGCTAAATATAGTACATTTAGATTCTTGGGAGAGATACCTAGAATTATTGCCATATTTCGGAACTCATCGTTGTACTCCTATACACTTTTCTCTTGCTTCTTACTGAAGTAGTGCCACCATATTCATTGGTCCTCTACATATACGAAAGGGTATAATTGGGGCTTGACGAGGTTTTTAGGTCCTCCAACCTAGTTACTAGGGGATCACCCTATAGCCTAAGTCTTTCCGTATGGATTTTCCACCATGTTAAATTACGACCATCTAAATTCAATCTAAGAAATGATGTCCTTTGTTCTTCATCTATATGGTGAAATATGGAATAAAATTCATTTTTTTGCAACCAATGATTTAATTTTAATGCATATATTGCACCTTGGTATGGCTTTATGTCCATTTTGTCTTCCATATTGAATAAATACTATGAAGGGTTTCCAGTGGTGAAGCTTGAATTCTCTTTCTTTGGTTCTTTCTGCGACTCCTTTGTTGGGTCTTTGTTATCCCCCAGTTTCCCATATAATCCAATATGTGAGTTTGATCCTCCAACTTCTCCAAATGGTCCAAGATTTGTTACTAGAGCTGCCATGAGGAGGGACATATTGCGAGATATGTCACCAAATTTCTCTTCCAACCTCTCAAATATCTCATTTGTTCGATCTAAATGGTTTTTATGGATAGAATCCTCGGGAATGGCTAGGGTTATGCAACTTTGTTCTTAAATTATTTCCTAGATCCCTACAATTTTACATAAATACCCTAAGAAACAACATTATAATACCAATATGATTTGGAAATTGCCATGGATGTTCCACTAGAAATTATGTCACAAGAAATCTAATAAAATATTGAAATCTTTATTGTGAAGGTTAGTTTCCTTTAGATATTAGATTCATTAATTACTTTTTTTCTGCTTAAAATGTATGAAATAAATTAAAAAAATAGGGAATATAAATAAATCATCACAAACTATCCACAACTAAACAAAAGATATAACCTAGGAAACCCAATATGGGAGAAAACATAGCTAGAAGGTGAGTTCGCATTTCTCACTTTTATTCAAATGAAAGTACAAATAAAGATGAACTCTCTATGTACTTTCCTTTGACACTTTAGCCTTTATGGATAGTACATGAAATATCCTCCTCTATTGTTATCTCAGATACTGCTCATAGGTTCCCTTCTCAACTATGGAACAAATACAATTCTAAATAATGGAATCCCTTCTCCTCTTAGTAGCTTGATATTTAACATCACTCGATAGCCATCTAGGGGCAGGGTTTTGACTTCCTCAACCCTCAATTGTGATACGGTTTTGGACCTTCTATAACATTATTGAAATTAGATGCATGGATATCCCCATATGAATTAGTAATGGGGGATGACGTGGCATCCACTTGTACCATGGTGGTCAATTGGGTAGGTCAACTTGTAGAAGGCATAACTTTTGCATACGATCTCTGATTGATGTGATTTTTTCACCGTTGGAAATTTATCGATGTGTATAATAGTTTCAAGGGGTACAATATAAATATAATAGAGTTTCAGTCCCTAAAATGTTTATTTGATTCCCCAAAACGGATCTGGATGGTTTGAAACCCAAATTTTCCAAACTGGCACTTATCATTAAAATGACCATGGAAGTTCATTGCTCCAATTTTGCCCACTCTAAATTAAGAGAGATAATTGAAAAATAATACAATGATCCAATATAGATCATGTTCTCATGCCAAAAAGTTTGTATTAGTCCCTTAACTGCTCCAATTAACTTAAGGTCAAAACGAGGTATCCTACCAATGAAGTCTCACAAATATGTTTGGCCATTTGTGTTGAGGTTGTCTCATCTATTAGAATACTTTTGAAGGGTTTTAATATTTAATTTCATGATATGGGAGGTTTGTTTATAAAATTATGTTTTCTTGTGATCTTGATAACAATTGATTGTGACAATACACGTTGCGTTGCGTTACGATCTTCAGAACGAGATTTATTAACAATTTTTTTGAAAAACATCCACAAAGTTTCCAATAATATGATGACTTTTTTTTTAAATTCCAATTCTTTTAATGCCTAAAATTCTCCTAATAATAGTCAAAAATCTACTTTTTAACAAAGCCCAAAATAATTGACATTTAGCTACGCCAGATTTTGGTTTAAAATATTCTTTAATAACTTTGTATGAATGATAAAAAATACTAAAGTTACATAACTTACCTTGAAGTTATTATAGACCACTTTCATCCACTAGAATGCGTTTATGAGTTCTTCTCTACAAACTACTCAATCTAGGTAGGGGTGATGGACACATAGTATAACACTCTTGACCTCTTTGTTGATGTGAATATTCTAGTGTTGGTTCCATAACAATCCATTCAAACCCCCTCTGCAATATATGGTTCTAATATTTCTCTCATATAGCTTTATATTCATTCATGTTTTCCCATAAAAAAATTTACTTCTAGGATCCATGGAAATAAGGTAACAAACTTTCTTGCATGTATGTCTTCTCTTTGCTAAGTCTTCATAAAATGCACACATTATAGGCTAAAGAAATATCCTACAACAACTTGTCCACACATTAGAGATTACTTTAAAAGTAAATAAAAAATATTTTAATTCTTCCTAATGTTAATAAAAACTTAATGAAGTACTAAGAAATGTAAATGGATTTAATACCTTATGTTGGTTGTGGAGATTGATTATCTTCCTGATTCGGAGGCCTTTGTTTTCAGACATGTTTATACCCCTTGGAGATTGTACACCCCTCCAGGAAGGGGGGGGGTGTTGCAAGGGTGATATTTCCACCTGCAAGGTATGGGGGTCTCATCCCCCCAGCTGGGGAGTGTAGGGGAATGTTGGCCCCAACGGTGGTTTGGGGGTGAATCCCCCGAAGGAAAAATTTCCTTGTAAATGTATATTGTAATTTCATATTAAATCTGGACCGTTCATTATAAGGTCGTAGATATGATGGTAGAAGTTACGTTAGGGTTTTTTTCCCTAGAAGGAAACCCTCTTTTATGAGGGAAACGTATTGCAACTATCCATCATTATGAATATTGTATTCTGAGAGAGGAGATTGTGAGATAAAGAAGAGGAATCCATAACAAGGGGTGTGTTGTACGCTGTATCCCTTAATTTGTTGGATAATAAAAAGTAAGGATGTAGATATTTATTTGGTGGACGTAGACCACACTTGATGAACCACATATATATCTGTCTCTATTGTATTATGTATCTTCTGTGTTTTATTTCTGCATTTTTTTTATTTATTTCGCTGAGATCCTATTTTTATAACAACTAGTATCAGAAAGAAAGGTAACTCGATGGAAAAGAGGGTTCCTTGTTTGAGTGGGAGAAATGGTGGAAGATGGAAAGTTTAGGGTTGATAAACTTAACGACCAAAACTAACAATTACGGAAGATGCAGATGGAAGATTATTTATATCTGAAGGATCTATTCCTACCATTGCATGGAATAGTAAAGAAGATGAAGACCATGAAGGATGAAGAATAGGAGGTTCTTGACAGAAAGGCACTAGGAATGATACTGTTGAGCCTGACAATGTCTATGGATTTCAATATTTTGAAAGACAAGACAACAAAAGAGTCGATGGACGCATTGGCTAAACTATATGAAAAACCCTCACTGTCTAATAAGGTATTTCTAATGAAGAGATTAATTAATATGAAGATGTGAGAAGGTGGGTCTTTTGGAGATCATTTAAATGAATTTAATACAATTACTAATCAACTAAGTTCTGTAAAAGTGGAATTTTATGATGAGGTGAGGGCTCTTCTAATATTATTCTCATTGCCATAAAGTTGGAATGACTTGGTCATGTCTGTAAGTAACTCTATCTCTGGT
Source organism: Picea glauca (assembly GCA_000966675.3). NCBI lineage: Eukaryota > Viridiplantae > Streptophyta > Pinopsida > Pinales > Pinaceae > Picea > Picea glauca. The sequence continues at coordinate 571,142 of JZKD02S1835790.1, read as the reverse complement.
TCAAACACTTTAAAATTTTATGATGTTGTTGGTGTTATCCTTAGCGAGGAAATGTGATGAAAAATCACAAGTGAGACATCAGGAATGCCTTAAACATGGACAATAGGGGAAGACAAAAGAATACAGGAAAGGGCTCATGGAACCATGGGAATTCTAGGAAGGGATGATCGAAATCCAGAATGGGAAAGATAGAGTGATGGAATTGTGGGAAGAAAGGACATCTGAAGAAATACTACAAAGATCCAAAGAAATAAAGAGATGGACAAGAGGAGAAAAATCAGGAAGAAAATGTAACAGATCATGTGTTACAATATGATTTGATTCTTTATGTATATAATATTTTTGAGTGTTGGGTACTAGATTCAGGGCATTCATTTCATGCCACACCCCATAGGAAACATTTTCTAGATTTTTTTCAAGGTCATTTTGGACAGGTTCATTTGGAATGGGAAAGGTAAAAATAAAGCAAAGGAATGGAAACCAGTGGTCATTGAAAGAGGTAATACATGTTCCATGTATAAGGACAAATGAAATTTCAACAAGTTAATTGGAAAGTGAAGGTTGTATATCCATATTTATAGATAAGGTGTGGAAGGTCACCAAAGGATCACTAGTGATAGAAAAAATGAGAGAAGGTAGGTACATTGTATTTATGTACTGGTAATAATGAATATTCTCTCTCTTTAGATTCTACATGAGTGGATACAACATTGTGGCATCATAAGATTGGACACATGAGTAATAAGGGGATGGAGATACTTCAAAAAATAAATTTGTTTCCATAACTTAAAAAAAATGATTTGTATTTCTGTGAGCATTGTGTTTATGGAAAACATAAGAGATTTAGATTTCTCAGAGTCAGAAAAGAAAAGAAGAGTGAAAGAATATAGATTGTTCATACATATGTATAGGGACCATCTCAGAAATGATCTATTGCTATATCTCGTTATTATTTTACTTTTATTGATGATGCAACTATAAAAACTTGGGTTTATTACATTGGACAAAAATATAATGTTTTTGATACTTTTAAGAAATAGAAAGATTTGGTTGAGAATGAGATAGAGAAAAGGTTGAAGTGTCTCATATCAGACAATGGAGGTGAATATTGTAGTAATTATTTTGATTATTAGTGTTCATACCATGGGATTCATAGAAAGAATATAGTTCCAGGAACACCACAAGAAAATGGTGTCTGGGAAACGATGAACAGGATAATCATGAAGCGTGAAAGGAGTATGAGATTGCATGTTGGTTTTCCCTTACAATTTTGAGTAGATGTTGTAGATACATTTGTTTACTTAATAAACAAAGGACCTTCAATCTCTTTGGATGGTGGAATTCCATAAAAGGCATGGTTAGGTAAAAAGGTAAAATAATGTTTTTTGAAGACTTTCGGTTGTGAAGAATTTGTCCATATTGATAAGGAAAATACAACAAAGCTTTAGGAAAAATCCAAGAAGTGTACCTTTATTGGATATGATGTTAATGATTTTGGTTATCTCTTATGGTATTATGAAAATAAAAAAATCATTAGGAGTAGAGATGGCATATTCAATAAGAAATTTGTGTACAAAGATCAGTTGCAGGGAAAGAAATAGGAAAAAGAAAAACTAGAATACATAGTGTTTGATGAGATCACTAAAAGAAATTCCAAAGGTACCAGAAAATTAAAATGTACAACAAAAAGAGCCACAGGTACCTCAAACGCCTGTAAGTTTTGTTAGAATATCTACCAGATTAAGTAGAACCCCTGAATGATACTCTCCTTCATTGTATTATTTATTGTTGATTGATTCTGGTGAATGAGAATGTTATGAAGAGGCAATGAAGGTAGACACTAAAAATAAGTGGGAGGAAGGCATGAAAGAGGAAATGGATTCCATGGTAAATAACAAAACTTTGGATTTGGTTCAGTTGCCTCCAGGTAAAAGAACATTGCAGAATAAATGGGTTCAGAAGTTGAAGGAAGAAGATGGAGGAAAAAGCGGTACAAGGATAAACTTGTTGTAAAGGAGTTTGCACAAAAGAAAGGTATATATTTTGATGAAATATTATCTCCTGATGTTAAAATGACTTCAATTAAAACTATTTTAAGTCTTTTGGCAGCAAAAGTTTACATCTTGAATAGTTAGATCTAAAAAAAAAAATTCTCCATGGGGATTTGGAGGAAGATATTTATATGTAGCATCCATAGGGGTATGAGGTCAAAGAGAAGGAAAATTTGGTATGCAGATTGAAGAATATATTTTATGGATTAAAGCAAGATCCTAGGAACTGGTATTTGAAGTTTGTCAGGTTTATGATAGAACAAGGTTATTGTAGATGTCATTTTGATCACTGTGTTTATTTCAAAAGCAGAGAAAATGGAAGCTATATTATGTTTATATTGTATGTAGATGACATGCTTGTTGATGGGTTTAATATGGAGGATATAAATGTGCTCAAGAATAAATTAGCTAATTCATTTGTGATGAAGGATTTGGGTGCTGCAAAGAAAATATTTTATATGAGAATAACAAGAGAGATGAAAAATCACAAATTGACATTGTCTCAAGGTGAGTACATAGAGAAGGTGTTGGAGAGGTTTAAAATGTAGAATGAAAAACTAGTTATTACACCTTTGGCCAGCCATTTCAAATTAACCAAAGAAATGTGTCCCGAGACATAGGAGAATATAGAATACATGTACATGGTCCCTTATTCATCAGCAGTTGGCATCTTGATGTATGTGATGGTTTGCACAAGACTAGATATTGCACATGCAGTGGGAGTTGTGAGTAGGTATATGAACAATCCAATTAAAGAAAATTGGGAGGCAGTAAAGTGGATTCTAAGGTATTTGAAAGGTACTTCTACTAATGCATTATGTTTTGGAGGTTCAAACATTGTTCTACAGGGATATATTGATTCATATATGGCAGGTGATAAACATAGAATAAGGAGAACCATAGGGTATTCTTTTATTGTAGGTGGAACAACAATAAGTTGGATTTTGAAGCTGAAAAGGTTGTTTCACTTTCAACAACAGAGGCAAAGTATGTTGTTTCTACAGAGGCTAGTAAAGAGATGATTTGGATACATAGGTTTATGGAGGAATTGGGAAATAAGAAAGAGAATAAATGTTTGTACTGTGGCAACGAGAGTGCCATTCATCTTGAAAAGAACTCAGCCTTCCTTTAGAATACTAAGCATATATAGATTAGGTACCATTTCATACGATATGTATTGGATGATGAAAAATTGAAGTTGGAAAAGATACATACTAGCCAAAATCCTACAGAAATGTTAAAAAAGGGAGTAACCAGGGAGACACTAAGTTCCTTCTCAGTTTCATTTGGTCTTCAATAAAGAAGGTGAAGATGAGAAATTTTCCAAGTCCAGGAAGGATCATAGACCAACAGATACAACCATAGTTGAGTTGTTTTGATTAGTCTCCAAGTGGGAGATTGTTGGTTGTGGAGCTTGACTATATTCCTGATTTAGGGGCCTTTGTCTTCAAACATGTTTATACCCAATGAATATATAAACCCCTCCATGCGAGGGGTTGCAGGGAGGGGGGTGAATTCCCCCCTTGTGGGGTTCAGGGGAAATTGGGCCCCTGGTAGAAGTTTAGGGGAGAATCCCCCAAAGGAAAAATTGCCTTGTAAATGTCTATTTTAATTTCATAGTAAACTTGGACCGTTAATTAATAGGTCATAGATCTGACGGTATAAGTTATGTAAGGTTTTTTTTCTATAGAAGGAAACCCTCTTTTATGAGGGAAATGTATTGTGACTATGCATCATTGTGAATATTCTATTCTGAGAGAGGAAGCTATGAGAGAAAGAAGGGGAAGTTACAACATGTATGTTGTAGGTTGTATCCCTTCATTTGTTGGATAATAAAAAGGAAGGACTTGGAAATTTCTCTAATGGATGTATCCCACACTAGTTGAATGATGTATATCTGTGTCTCTATTGTATTATGTATCTTATGTGTTTTATTTCTGCATTTTCTTTATTTTATTGCTCTGCGATCCTATTTTTCTAACAACTTAAGCCTAAATCTTGCATATGAGCATTAAAAAGGACTATACATGTTTACAGGTAAACATAAATGGACTAAAAATATGGAAAGTGAGATTTCAAAAGATGGTAATTTTTAAGCTTATTAATTTGGTTCATTGTGGTGAAGGGCACTGGTGCAGTTGATTCTCTAGAACACACTTGTGGTTTTATTACAAAGACGATGCCTCTTCTAAACTGAGAGGAATCGGTAATGCACACATGCCATTATGAAGTGTGGTGAATAGTTTTAAGTGGTGTGTTGTATATTTGTAGACACACCACTAGTGGTGATTCCTACCAATTCAAAGGAAATAACATCAAGTTCGGGGCAAGCCAAACTCGTGAAGTGCACCGTGCATAAATTGTTTTAGCAAATGTAAAAAAGGAAAAACTTAGGTCGAAATTTAAATTTTTATCTAATGAAATTGAAAATAAGGAGGTAACAACAAATTTACCGAGTCTCTTCTTTCTGAAGCAGGTATTTTTTCCCCATAGAAAAAAAATGAAAATTTTCACTATTTTCCAAAATTTGAAGATGTATGGAGTCTACCTGTGAAGCTATCAAATTGAAGAAGTAAAATTGTAGAGCATTGAGAATGGGGAAGAAGTAGAAGGAGTGTGAGCACCGGTACTTATGTGAGTGGTTGGAAACATAGAAGAAAATGTGATAGTGAAATTAGGTTTTGTAATTTTGTAATTTTATTTTGCCTATCATTGTGTGCCCAATATTAAGACGCACTAGTGCATTACATAGTACTAGAATGCATCGATACACTTTATTTTTTTTTATCATATCATGGTGCACCATATAGTAAGATGCACAAGTGTGTGGTAGTATGAGTAACACATGAGCTGGAGTTTTTTCTATATGTTAAAAAATATCTAAGATATATTACTCTTAAGTGCACCATTATTTTTTTTCATGCACCATTGTTGTGTATGCACTAGGGCGTTTAGGTTTTTTAGAGCACTAGAAAATATTTTTTAGTTTTCCCAAATTATTTTTTCTAACTGAATAGCCAACTTTTATAACCTAGTTTGGTGCATCCTTAGTATGTGCATTGTTTCTCTTAATTTATCTTGGAGCACATATATGCATTTTCTTTATTTTTAAATAAAAAATGATATCTTATCATTTTATATTAATAATGGTTATCAATGCTCCTTATTAGTTCAACACCGATGTATTATCTTTGTGAGAACACTAATGTATTTGTATGATTTACATGCACCGGTGTGAAAATATCCACAAAAACCTTTCGCTATCTTCCTTCATTATAAAAAGAGAAGGGATATAGCTTTTGAGGGGTTCTATAAAAACCTCCATCGTTAGGTGTTTTCCTTATAGTGTGAATTTCAAAGAGCATATGAGAATATTATAAAACCCCTTTTATCGAAATATTTTAAGAAATTCAAATTGCTGACCAAAACAATGTTTGATTTTCCAACTTGCTTATGGCCTAAACGACAAATGGAGAATTTTCCAAGAAAAACGAAGTTTGATTTACCAATTATGTTGTGGCCTAAGGGAAAAGTGGAGAATTTTCCAGAATTCCAATGAATTCGTGGTGTTTAGTTTCCATCCTCACTAGAGAGAGTGGTAACATCATATTGTAGTACCCATTAACTTGCCTTTTGGAGCTTGTGCTTCGAAGGCATTTACTTTTCCAATGTGGATAATTCTCAAAATGAAGTGGAAATTGAAGTTGTATAATTTGTTTTATAATTGGAGAAAGTAGAGGTAAATTCCTCCTCCTCTATTATATATGGTACATATTTTTTTATTTTGATAAGTAACAGTAGAATTATATTTCTATGGTCTCTCATGGACAATTTACAAGGCATAATTGCAAAATTCATGACTTTCAATATAGTCCTAAGGTCCCAAACAAAAGAAGGTATACATAGATCAAATTCCTAAGGTCCCAAATAAAAGAAGCTATACATAGATCAATGAAAAGTTATATCCATAGTAAATCATAGATGATACATATAGTAGAGTTTACCTTCCCTAGATAAAATTTATTGTAATCCATAGAAATATCTACTTGTTCATTATCCTTATAGCGATTATTAAAATATAGGTTGAACTAAGTATGACTGTAAATACAAATGGTTTATCCAATTTCTTTTCTGACTTGATGTGACAATATAGGGATCTCACCAACTTTAGACAAAACACTCATTTAACTTTGATTCCATTCTTCCAACTTGACCATTTGTTTTTTTTCTAATGGATTTATCTAGGGGATATGGTTCTCTGGAGACCATTTTCATCTTAGTTTTCTAATATATTATATATACTACATTATATAGGAGCTTGTCTTGTGAGTATATCTCTTTGCTAAAAACTTATAAAATTCTAATTTGATAGTTTGTTCTCCTCGGGGTAAGCATAGTGGGAATATTTTCCTACTAAATTCATTGGAAAGGGATTATGGATTCGTACATAATTGTTTTAGTAGCATGGATTCCTATAAAATTATTTAGCAGAGTAGATTTGTGTTGATTCATCGCTCATTATTTTGTCTTCCATGCAACCAATATGAAACAAAATTATTTATTAATAAATCTCATTATTAGGAAACCACTGGTATTAAGAATATCCACTTAACATTTCATCAAAATTTTGAAAAAAAATGTTAAAGAAATGATATTTTATTCAAGATAAGGGGAGACTTCACTCAACGTTTCATCTAAATTTTGCAGGGAGAAATGCTAGAGAAATGATTTTTTATTGAAGATAGGAAGAAATTTATACTGTTTCGTCAAATTTTTCCAAATATATGCAATTTTCCCACAATAAACGTCATAGGAAAATAGACAATATAAAAATATAATTTGAAACTAGGAAGCATATGTTGTGGTTTTGAGCACTTATCCTAACGTTTTCCCTGCTCTTTACAACATTGTTATTTGCAATCTTGTTTTCCCTTGCAGATGATTTTTTAGAGATGGAAAATTACTCAACAACGACCTATGATTTCTCAATTATGGTTGCTTCATTTTCTATGGTCAAAGGGCAGCGTGTCATTCTACAAAACCCATACTTTATTTCAAAATCAGTGGAATACTCCACTTCCGGTTTGTTTCGAGCAACAACATAAATTATTTCTAATCTATCGAACTACCTTTATATGATTAATGTAATAGGACTTGTTAGCAATCTTACATTCCACATTTTTGCATTGAGAGATGAGAATTTTGATGCAGTTTCTACATAGTATAAGTAAATGGATCCAATCGTGTGTTGGAAATAGTAATTAAAAGTTGGTGAGATTTGTGTCTCTAAGGATTTGTCAACCAGTCAATCAGTGTGCAAATACAAAGTCACACGTTTATGCAAGATCGATTTTTTATCAGTAGGCAAGCAGGTGAGTTATTAAATGGAGCCAATCTTTATCTTTCTTCAGTCTAGTTAAGTAGTTGAAGAGTCAGTTGAATTTATTGATGTATTTATTTTTAAGTTTGGTAGCTTCTGTAAAACATCTTAGTCGTAGTCCATATATGTATGTTTCTGTATTCAGTCAGCACACACATGTACAGAGGTATATAGAACAAAGTTGTGGAGAAGAAAACAACATTAGGATTTGAGGATTCAAAGAAGTCTAACAACACAAGATCCATGTTTGTAAAACTAGCAAAATTTGTTGAAGCCGAATCTGGTCACAATTATCGTATTTTGTATTAGTGTGCAACGATGAATTTATCAATATATATCAAGTATTTTGTGTGTTGATAATTTCATGTGTAATTTTGAGTTTATGTTGTGTTTATGATTTTATCGTGTTAAGGAGAAGAAAAAAGGAAGAAATCATTTCATTAACTGTTTTTTTTCAGCGAATAGTAAATCATGTTGTATATGCATTGCACGGTAAGTATTGAGAGTTATGTAAATAAGTTTTGTGCCACATAGTATTTTGTCATTGTGTTGCACAAAGTTTCCTTGTGTGTTGTAGATTTGAGATTTGGTATCAGAGTAGGTTGATCAAGAGTAATTTGATCAGAGCAAGTTTTATCAAAACAAGTTTAATAGAAACAACTGTATTGAAAGGTGAAATATGGATTCTACCTCAAATCTACAACCTCCCAGTTTTACAGGAAATAATTATGATTTATGGTCCTTTACCATGAAGGCATTGTTATGAGGTAAATATTTATGGGAAATATTCGAGAATGGCTATGTGGAACTGGTAGATTAGGAAGCATACAATGCCCTCACACAAGTTGAGAAGGATGATTTGAAAGATCAAAGTAGGAATGATGGAAAGGATATGTTTTACTGTAGTGGCCAGTAAGAAAAAAATCAACAAGCCTAGTAAAACAAATCCTTACAATTACACATAACATTTCTAACAAAGAATTTCTGAATGCGTAAATAATTCATTAACTTCAAATAAGCATATAAATTTCAACAGAATTTAACATTTAACATTTAACTACAACATTAAAATAACTTAGCCATTTCACAAATAATTTACCTGGTTCTGATGCTAATTTATGTCGCCTTGTTGCCTTGTTGTTGCCTTCCTGCTGCCTGATGCACTAACCAACACTGCCCAAACCTACTATCCTCCCTGTCAACTAGGACAACTACCTAACTCCAGGATATCATATGGATATCCTGCCCCCCGTGCCCAAAACCTCCAACAAACCAGTTCCTGTACTGATCCAATCCGACTCCAAAACTCAACTTCCCCCTCTGCAAATCTAGGAGAGCCCCATCAAACAATCCCCATCTCCCGTAGAATGATCCCCCCTCCCTCGTAAACCTCCTCCCCCTCCATATCCTTCCTTCACCACCTCTTGCATTTACTTCCTTACCCACCCATTTATTACCTTATCCCCTCATAATTAATATCTTATCCCTTTATATTCAATGTCTTATCCCTTTCCGTGTACGTAAGTATTTAACAAATTAATTTATAATTTATTATCCCTATTAATTTAATACCCATGTCAATGAATGTAACATGTAATTAATTAATCAATTAATTAATCAAATTTCAACCATTAATTAATTAATAATTATTTAATTAGTATCATTATACCAATCTTGTTTAATTAATACCATATTAAGACAATTAATCCCCTAATTAATTTTTACTTAATAATCCTTAAACATTTATTCAACTAGGGCTGTTACATACACCCACCCTTCAGGAAACTTCGTCCTGAAGTTAAGGTGTCTTATGGTACAAAGGAAAAGAAACCTGGTTCAGACATTCATAACAAGTAACCAACATTATCAGTAAGTAAGTCAAGAAAAATCATACATACTAGTGTATATGTACAAGAAATGCATGTGTAGCTAGTACATACAA